>JANRGW010021824.1:0-24759 GCA_024733675.1 Psilopsiagon aymara
CACAAGTCAAAAACACAGTGCTGCACCAACTACTAAGAAGGAGAAAAATGACTGCTACTGCTGAACCCATGACAAAGGGGTCTATAGGGATGCTGGGGAGGGACTCTTCATTAGGGACTGTGGTGATAGGACAAGGAGTAATGGGTTCAAACTTAAAGAGGGGAAGTTTAGATTGCATATGAGGAAGAAATTCTTTACTGTAAGGGTGGTGAGGCACTGGAATGGGTTGGCCAGGGAAGTTGTGAATGTTCCATCAGTTGCGGTGTTCAAGGCCGGGTTGGACAGAGCCTTGGGTGGCATGGTTTATTGTGAGGTGCCCCTGCCCATGGCAGGGGAGTTGGAACTAGACGATCTTAAGGTCCTTTCCAACCCTAACTATTCCATAATTCTATGATTCTATGGTATGCCCCGAAGTGCAAGAACTTCATCCATTTTTTGTACTTTCTCAGTTGTAAAGCTTTTTTGGTTTATGACTTTATAATTAGTTATATTGCTAGTATCAAGTAGCCACTAAGCCTTGTTCTCACTGTTAGAATGTTTTGGGCTCACATGTGCTTCGTATGCCTTATTCTATTTAAATTTCATTATTTCTTAAGTAAATTGGTGTGAATAAGCACTGCAGGGAAGGTAAACCAGAATGTGGCACAGACCTAATCCAAATGAAGTAGAAAAACAAACAAGCCATGAGAAACACAATTGCTATATGTGATAGTAAATCTAGCACCCACTACTAGGACACTTTGAAAGGGTATGGAGAAACACAGAGCCAGAAGTAAGAAGGTTACAGTATGATAGTGGTCACTTTCGCATTTGCAAATATATTCAGTGCCTTCAGAAGGAAGCTGCAACCGGTTTTTATTTCAAAGTGTTACTGGTCCAGTTTAGTTCTGAATTGCATAGTTATTGTAGAAGACCTAAGTACAGATGCATTTTCCAGTTTCTAACAAAAAAGCTGGACTGGGGTTTTCTTTGTTTTGTTTTAATATCAATCCACCATCAGTAAATAAATATATTATAACCTCCTCAGAGAAATTTAGCACACTTCATAACGTGAAAGAAAGTGGATCTGTATAGGTATATATTCACACATGCACACAGTCGCACAAAGTCACCATCTAACCTTTTGATTTTGGTTGGTACTGTTTCTTCCTTCCATCAGTAGTGCTCCCACACCAGTGCTGCCTTAGTGTGAGAACATTTCAAGGTCGAACATGAAGAACTGTAGACCTATTTTGCTTTTTACAGTGAAGTCATTTTGCTGTTGTCAGGTAGTTTGCTGACCTTGCAGAAAGCAAATGCCCGCTAAGGCAGGTAAGTGATTCCTGTAGTCTTCATAGCATACGACATTCATAAGAATTCAAGTATCTGTCTTATTTCTTATTACTTGTATATAAGTAAATGAAAATCAAGACCATATGTCTTTTTTAAATACTCTGAAACATTAATGTTCTGTAAAATATGTGTAGTATAAATTTCTTAATCAGATTTGCAGCATCTTCATTTGTTTTTGTTATTTCCTAAACATCCATTGTTGGCCATTTTCATAGACAAGCTTTTGTGCTAGATAAATTATCGATTTGCCCCAGTGCAGACATTTTTACGTTCCTTGGACACTCAGCATTTTCTTGCACGGCTTTATAAGCTAGTAGTCTTCACATCTGTTGTGGTTTAAGCCCAGCTGGTACTCAGCACTACGCAGCCAGTTGCTCACCTCTCCTCTTCCTCCCTCCAGGCAGGATGGGGAGGAGAATCAAAAGAATGCAAACTCCATGGGTTGAGATAATAAGAGTACAATGACCAAAGTACAATACACTTCTACTACTAATGATAATGACAATGACAATGAAATAACAAGGGGAGAGAATATAAAACCAAAAGGGAAAGGGGAAAAAAACCCTAATTTGCAATATGATGCACAATACAATTGCTCACCACAAGCTGACTGATTCCAGGTGACTGCCCTCACTTTATATACTGGGCATGATGTTCTGTGGTATGGAATACCCCTTTGGCTAGTTTGGGTCAGGTGCTCTGTCTCTGCTTCCTCCCAGCTTCTTGAGTCCCTCCTCACTGGCAGAGCATGAGAGACTGAAAAGTCCTTGATCAGGGTACGCGCTACTTAGCAACACCTAAACATCAATGTGTTATCAGCGTTGTTCTCAGACTGAAGTCCAAAACACAGCACTGTACCAGCTACTAGGAAGGAGAAAATAGCGGCTGAAACCAGGAAAGTATCCACCCCTTATTCTATGCCATTTACATCATGCTCAGGTCCCATATTTTTCAGTATATCCTGATACTAAGGAAACATCCTATTATTCAGGTATCAAACACTTGCAGAGCTTGCATATCAAGATCCATATCAAGAAACTTCAATAAATAAATTATTTTAATTCAGTAGTAGCCAGATAGATTTAATTTAATTAGAAAATTAATAAAAATGTCTAATGACTAGGAGAGCACTACTAAGATCCATAGCAAGTCTGTGAAGTTTTTAATACCAGAAGCTTTGCAGAACAGGTATCTGTCAGGACTGCCATGCCTTTTTTTGAGTAGATATACTGACATATAAAGTAAGAATGAAGTTAAATGCATCTCAAAAGGGTATCAGTGAAGGTGAATATATATTCTTTCCACCAAAGGACATTCCCAGGACCTGTTCTTTTTCACCTGAGTAACCTAATTGCTTGAGTACATTTTACATGATAGTATTTTTTTTTCCAGATAGAGGGACTTTGTTACCCTGTAAATGAGGTAAAATACGTCCTCTCTTATTCTTTTTTTTTTTTTTTTTACTATACAAGCAATATTTTCAGTAAGTTCTTGTCCAGGGAAAAGCTCTTTAAAAAGTTTTTTTAATTCCTAATTGGGGGAATGTGTGAACTGACAGCAGAAAAATAGAGGTGAAATGAAGGAGATGTGTCTTGATACAGGCTATGTTTGGAAACTAGGATTTAGGCTGCATTAATAAGAAGGGAATTATGCACTGAGCTTGCAATTTTTTTAACTTTTTCAGTAGCTGCTCAGGGTTCAGCTGTAACAATTGTTTTTCTCCTTCCTAGTGTCTGGTGCAGTGCTGTATTTTTGGACTTCAGTCTGAGAGCAATACTGGTAGCACACCAATGTTTAAGTTATTGCTCAGTAGCACTTACCCTTGATCAAGCACTTTTCAGTCTCTCATTCTCTGCCAGTGAGGAGGGACACAAGAAGCTGGGAGGAAGCAGAGACAGGACACCTGACCCAAACTAGCCAAAGGGGTATTCCATACCACAGCATGTCATACCCAGTATATAAACTGGCGGGAGTTACTTGGAAGGCCAAGATTACTCCTCGGGTTCAGTTGACGCGTGATGAGCAACTGTATTGTGCATCACTTGTCTTTATTGCTTTCTTTTTCTCTTTTCTTCTTTTAGTTTTATATTCTCTCTCATTGTTATTTCCCTTATCATTATTATTACTGGTGGTAGCAATAGTGAAATTTGTGTTATACCTTAGTCACTGGACTGTTCTTATCTCAAATCATGGGAGTTACATTCTTTCAATTTTCCCCCCATCCCTCCAGAGCACGGAGAAGGGAAGAAGAGGGGGGAGTGAGTGAGTGGCTGCGTGGGTCTATGTTGCTGGCTGAGCTTAAACCACGCAGTGGCTAATTCATATAGAAGAAGGTTCTGCACTATCATTACTTAAGTATTTTGCATATTCTACTTTATCATTTTCTAAGAAATCAGAAAGAAAAGGACAAGAATAATGAAACAAAATAAATATGATAGAAGCTAGCAGAAATCCTAAAGATTGGAGGACTTTTCTCTCCCCTACTGACTGATATTTTTTATAAAATATTATCTTGCTGAAGTGATAATGCAATATAGCACAGCTGAAAACAATTTGTGTGCTGGATATTTTTAACTGAATAATCTTTACTAGATGCAAAGTAATCAACATATTTATTCAAGAAATATAATTAGAGATCATTTAATGTAGCCTGTGGAACTGCAGAAGAGATAATTGCTAGCAACAGCACCATTTACAAAAGCCTTCTAAAAATATATAGTACTCCTTACATGAAAAATATTTTTTTATCCTATCTGTTTGGCATTCTTCTGTAATTTTCACAGATTTCCCTCCTAAATTTAAGGCAATATCAGGGGAGATATATATATCACCTCGACACCCTTATATATATATAAGGGTGTCGAGGTGAACAGTATACTATTTTATGAAAGTCAGATTTGTCACCCTTTGCCAGCTATTTATGACAACAATGTTTGATTAACATAGCATTGAAAACTAAGTTATAAGCCACAAAAAGTGTCATCTGGCACTAAAAAAACTGTCTGATGAACAAATTGGGCCACAGTGAACATGACTGTGCAACGTATGTGGAATACAGTTTATGTTCTTAATCAGTAAATTCATTCCTGAAGGTATGTTTTCTTTGTGGCTCCATCTTCTCTTAATCTCTCATAACATTTAGAGCTGTAGCTATTAGCTAAAACAATTAGTCTTCTGAGCTCAATGAAAAGTAGATAGATCTGTAATTTGCTATTTATTGCTAATAGTGAATTAATATAAACCTAAAGAATTCATGAAAGCTTCGTAATAAGATGTTTCTTAAATATTTCTTGAGATTATCTCCATGAATGGACTATTATACACAAAATTAGGTAAGCTATCCATAGAATTTTAGCTTAATTACACTTTTAATTACATGCAAAACTTTCTTTTCTGAGATTGATACAATAACTATTTGACTGTGGAGGGGAAGGGTGGAAAAAGAGAATAAAATATTTAACCAATTTAAGCATTCAAGATCTTCAGGGTGCAGTAGATGGGGCACAGAGAAATGGGGAGAGGAGATGAGAGAAGCCTTTGTAAAACTTGGCTAGTGCACACGGAGTGTGGGTGTGGACTCTGGCCTAAGTGCAGAGAGAGAGATGGAACCTTTCACTTCCCATTACTGGAAAGAGCAGCACAATGGTTCTCCTCATATGCAGGGACAGCAGGACTTTGCCAAAACCTCTACTCAGAGGGAAACAAACATTTTTTTCAGATCATGCTCTGCTGATCATAATGTAGATATATCCATCTCCTGCATTAAATCATTTGAAATAGCAGGTAAATATATAAGCTGCTGGAGGAGGTTTACTTGGTAAGGATACTCAGAGCTCTCCTTATTCCAGCTGCTTCGATTTGGTGTTGAAGGAAATGTCAACTTTCTGGGTATTAACCTATCAGAAAATTCACTCTTTCACCAAAATGGTGATCTGAACTCTGCCTCTTGTTAGTATGAGGTTTGAGTCTATATTGCAAACTAATGCCCTGAGGTATTTTGCTTGAAATTGGGACTCTGTTTCATTTAAAATAAAAATGGACAGAGGAACTGGAAAAACAAATGAACAAGCAAGCAAAAAGCTGGACCAGAGATATTTCTTTGTACATTCCACTAGTTACATTTCACAGTACTCTTCAGCAACTGTTTGTGTTTTTTTTGTATTAGGCAATGATTGGTGCAGGCAGAAGAAATTACAACCCTAGGATTTATTTTTCCCAGTTTATGACTTGACTATGTTCTAGACCCCCCCTCCTCCTCCCACCTAATCCTGGTTGTGATACCTTTAAAATAAGAGAGGCTTTCAGCTGCCATTTGAGATGTCTATCTGAGATACATGCTCAGGGTTGGTTATGCAACCTATTGGATATCCTCAGCCATCTTAAAAAGCACTTGGTGAGGTGCTCCTAACATGAGCTCATAATCAGTAGGGAATGTCAAATGACAATTCAGTTTAAGCAACCAACCTGAGTTCACCCCTTTCTCATTTCCTACTTTTTTGTCTTGAGTTTTCCAGTGTTTGGGAAGGTTTACGGGAATCCCAGTTTATGGGAATTTAATCATCCGCATTGCAAATTCTACTGCTGGAACTAAGCAGTTACGTTTCACACTTTTGATCATCATATGAATGAAGTCCTTTGGTTGAATGCCTGCCTAGCTCAGTTACTTTAATGCAACCGCACCACAGAATGCTAATGCTGCAAACAAAAAATATGCTAAAAACAACAAGCAAGTCAATGTGAATTTATAAAGCAAAATGGCATTTCAACCCAATACAGTATCTAATAAAAGTAATCACTGTGATTACCACATAGTACAGAAATAGAACTTAAATTGGACAAATACATTAAAAGCTATATGCCATAAATGATAAATCATAGGGAAATCTGTAAAACATTTACCAAGTTTAGGCATAAATGTTAATCACTTAATACATACTTGCAATATTTTAAACTCATAAGCACAAAAATAGATACTTCCTTAGATCAAAAAAGACATTTTGCATGTAGTGATATATACTGATGTCATGGGTTCAGCAGTAGCAGACATTTTTTCCCTTCTCGGTAGCTGGTGCAGTGCTGTCTTTTTGACTTTTGGCCTGAGAACAGCACTGATAACACCAGTGTTTTTAGTGGTGGCTTAGTGATGTTTGGTCTGGCAAGGACTTTGTGAGACTCATGCTCTGCCAGGGAGGAGGGGAAGCTGGGAGGAAGCAGAGACAGGGCACCTGATTCAAACTGACCAAAGAGGTATTCCATACCACAGCACGTCATGCCCAGGATGCAGAAATGGAGAGGAGAGACCTGGAAGGAGGTGGGGGTTGGTCGCTTGGTTGGGCTGGGCATACGTGGTGAGCTGTTTTATTCTCTTTCCTTGTATTTCTCTTGCCATTATTATTATTGGTGGTAGCAGTAGTGATTTGCGTTATACCTTAGTTAATAAACTGTTCTTATCTCAACCTGTGGGATTTGCATTTTTTCGATTCTCCTTCCCATCCCCCCAGGAGCAGAGGGAAGAAAAAGGGGGAAGTGAGTGAACAAACTGCGTGGCTGATGTACGGCTTAAACCATGACAACTGCCTTATCCTTTATTACCCTATTATTTATTATGTGCAATAGTCCTAAAGTCTTCAAATTTTTCACAGCATTACTTGCATACCAAGAAAGTAGTCTGCTTCTTCCGTTACAAAGGTTTTTTGTACATTGACTGATGCAATCACATTGTAATTATTATTTTGTGATTTTGCTTGTACTTGTCTTCCTTGCTTCAGGCTTCTGACTGCCAGACTGAAAGGACAAGGTATGAAATGCAAGGGAATCCACTGACAATGCAGGTATATGCTCATGGGACAAGATAGATAGCTTTTCTTACATTTTCTTTTGGCATCCTCTACTGGTGCATAGATGCAAAGACTCTTCCGTGACACCTAGTATCTTGAAAGAACTTGATGCGCTTCTTTGGCTGAGTCCTTTTGAATGTTCATAACAGCAAAAGTAATGGCATGTTAATGTGAAAATGTTTATCTTCTCTTCAAGCAACATAAATTCTTTGCTTCAGTGAATATACCATCTTCTTAAACAGTACATCTAATTGCACTGCTTTCTGTGATTGATTCACACATGTTTTATCTCCTTGTCATGTAGATACATAGCTTTGATGAATCTGGATGAGTTGAGTTTAGGTTTTTAAATTTTATCAAAGAAATAAGTATCAAATTTTTCATTCAAACTACGTCATGATAAACATGATTTATGATGATGAAGTGTGGCAATGTAGCCTTTTCCATCCATTCACAAGTCATGTAAGATGAAAAATCTGCATGAATATTCAAACTCCATTCTATGAGGATTGGGACAGAATTGTTTCTTGCTGTTACAGTAACACTTTTACTTACATTTCCTCCTCCCCAAGGAGGGAAAGGCAGCAGTGACATTAACATCTTTCCAGTTGTTGTAGCCGTAGTGCTCCCCACCCTCAGTTTTGGCACCTGGTATGTCTGAAACAACGAACAATCCCTAAAAAAATCAAAGGAGATAAACTGGCATGTCAGATTCATAACCTAAAAATTCTCTATAGACTACTGAAGTGTTTGGCAGTTGCACTTCTACACAAAATGTCTGAAGTTGACCTGAATGTCTACAGTTAGGATATGTATGCTGACCACAGAAAACATCCTCAGCAGAACCCTAGAAAGCCATTGAGTAAGTCTGCTTGTAACAGGTTTTTCTATATTTTTTCTAGGAAATGAAAAATGCACAGTGTTTTCTCACTATTTCTAAACATGAAGCCAACATTTCTAAACATGTGAGTTTTCTCTTTAAAGATCTCAGAAGTGGATGCCACAGATTGGTCTATGCTCATGGGGTGTGTACTTGAATAGGGGCAGAAAGATCCTTCTGTCGATACTTACTAAGAATAAAAAGAAAATATTTTAAAACAAAAATCAAATAGTGCACTACTGAATAGCTAAAGGTTGATCAATGACACTTTCTAAATGACAGATTATTTCCAATTGCACACTTTGTTAATTCTTTGAGTGTTCATTAATCTCTAGTGGGGATAAGATGGGAGTATGTACTGCTAAATATTAGCAATTCCCATTAATCTTAAAATGCAATTATAATTTTCAGCTTTCAAAATAATAAACATCTCAAATATGTGCCTTCTATTTAAACATAGATAATGTTAACACCAATGATATTAATAAACAGCCATAAGACACTTGGGCTATTATCTGTACATGTGAGAAACACAGGGCCAGCAAGGAGGTTTGTCATTATCCATGTTTAATTGCTGACACCATATCTAACATTGCTTTCCAGTATGCCAGTTGATCCACAGAAAGCATCTGGGACTGGAAAGCAAAGAATATGAGAAACATTTTGAGGGTTAGGTTGTGTCAATCCATAAAGCTAAAACCAGTTCAAATCTTTTATCCTACTTCAGGGTAACAGTTACTCAATTGTGTTAATAAGGGATAAGGGTTTATCAGAAAGCCTAAACTAATGCCCAGCTCATCAAACTAATAGGAAATCATCATATGTTACAAGTTCATATAACAAACATTTGTGTCAGGTATACGCAGAAAAAAATAGGACATAGTGTTTGTTAATTCAACACAGTAGTCGAACTTGCGAAGCAAACCTGATTTTTCTTCTGGATTTCTGCTACTGTTCTCTCAGATTCAAAGGCTGTGTACAGGTATTTTCTGGCTTTCCATTCCTTTTCATCCCTTTCATTCCAATCAGCACATGGCTACTATGCCATCATTTATAATGCAACAGGGATAGGACATTTGCAGCATGTTTCCTCAGTAACCAGAACACCACATAGTTCACATTTATTAGATAAAACTTCAAGTTATAAGAGTCAGTTATAGCAATCTCTGATTCAAATTATTCTCAAAAAATTTTAATACATCATCATCCCAGTCCTGAAGGTTTTCCTCATAAAACCTGCAGAATAGAGTGCAAAAAAACTCCCACACAGGGTAAGTTCATGCCTTTAATATATAATAAAGTCTTCACATGCACTGGGCAACTATTATCCTACTCATAACAATGGTGTAGAGTCTGCAGTGTGTTTCTGGCTTGAATATGCAAACTTCTGCCTATTAAAATGTACTATGCTGAATGTTGAAGCCCAGCTCGGCTTTTTTATCCCCTTCTATAAAACATGATTTTTAAGATATTCAGGTTTTGTCATTAGAATATGAAATACTAATTTTAGTCTGGCTCCAGTTTAACAAGAGGTGAGTGCATATGTATGCATATATGCATATATTCATTGTACAGGTATCACAGAGTGTGAGACGCAGGCAGACAAGAGCAAGACCAAACTTTTTTAATTTTTACAAGGTTTAGTTGCAAGATGATTGTATTTATTAATCCACTATAATTAGTGAAATATATTTTATTTTAATGCAAAAGGACAGATTTATCAACTTACTATATTATAAACAAACTGTTCACATGATGATTAATATGAGAACCAATGAAACTGCTGAGAACTTTTCAATTGCTTCTGATGGGCTTTATACAAAGTTGATTGTCAGCAGCAAATTATCTGCTGTGCAGAAATAACTATCTTTTCTCACATATGTGACACTTTTATAGAGATTTGTTTATACTTGTGCTACTGTGATCCAGCAGGAACTAACTCTACAACCCATATATCCTTCAAAGACTGAAAGTGAGTTTCTTGTTAATGATGTATATATATAGTTGCATGATCACTATCACAATGTATGTGCTGCTTGGTTTTGTGTGTACCCCCACTTTTTATTCTACTCCTACTCAGCTGTTAACTTAATTGAAAACATATGCCTGACTAATCTAGTAGCCTTCCATGGAGGAGTGGCAGCATCACCAGAGAGAGGAAAAGCTACATGTCATCTACCTGCAATTCTGTAAGGCATTTGATACTGTTCCCACAACATTCTTCCCTCTGCATTGGAGAGGGATGGGATTGATGGATGGAATATTAGATGGAGAAGGAATTAGCTGGATGGGCACACACACAGAGTTAGACTCGTTGGCTCAATGTACAAGTGGGAACCAGCGAAGAGTGTACCTCAAAGGTCATACTGGGACCAATACTATTTAATATCTTCATCAATGATATTAATAGTGGGATTGAGTGCACTCTGGAGGTTTGCAGACAACACCAAGCTGAGTGGTGCAGCTGACGTGCTGGAGGGAAGGCATGCCATCCAGAGAGATCTTGACAGGCTTGTGAGGTGGCTCTCTGCAAACCTCATGAAGTTCAACAAGGCCAAGTGCAACGTCCTGCACCTGGTCACGGCAATTCTCAGTATCAGTACAGACTGGGGGATAAAGGGATTCAAATCATTCCTGTGGAGCAACTGGGGGTACTGGTAGATGAAAAATTGAACATGAGCTGGCAATGTGCACTTGCAGCCAACCATATACTGGGCTGTGTCAAAAGGAGCATGGCCAGCAGGTGGAAGGAGGTGGTTCTCCCCTTTTACTCAGCACTGGTGAGATCCCACCTGGCATACTGCATCCAGTTCTGGAGTCTTCAGTGCATGAAAGACATGCACCTATTAGCATGGGTCCAGAGAAGGGCCACAAACATGATCAGAGGGCTGGAATACCTGTCCTTTGAAGAAAGGCTGAGAAAGTTGTGCTTGCTCACCTCAGAGAAGACTCAAGGGAGACCTTATTGCAGCATTTTGGTACTTAAGGGGGACTTACAAAGAAAACGGAGAGGGATTTTTTGTCAAAGCGTTGTAGGGATAGAACAAGGGCACAGTTTTAAACTGAAAGAAGGTAGGTTTATATTGGAAATAAGGAAGATATTTTTTACAGTAACAGTGGCAAGGTACTGGAACAGGTTGTCCAGAGACATTGTAGATGACCCATCACTGGAAGTGTTGAAGGTCAGGTTGAATGGGGGTATGAGCATCCTGATCTAGAATCAGACGTCCTTGCCCATGGTAGAAGGGTTGGACTGGATGATCTTTAAAGGTCCCTTCCAAACCAAACCATTTTATAAGTCTATGACTTTATGTACAAGTGACATCATCTCTTATTGCACTGATACTAGTATGAGAATAGAATAGAGACAATTTAAAATGTTTACTTTGGCTTTACAGTTGCGTGATTTTGATCTCTAATCTATGACCTATAATATGTACATTTTTAATTTTATATATGCAACACAGAATAATACATTTTAAATGCATTCTAACTAATAATAGCATACAGAATAGACATGGAAAATCCTTTAACCTGTAGGTGTTGCCACACCACTTACATAATGCATAAAATTTCAAAACCCACAGTTTAATAGACAACTGTGCTATTACTTTAAGTGTGATGTAGCCTATGACTCAATTTTTTTCAGACATTCATGTGTTTTTTATAAACATGCGAATAGATACAGGAAAATATGTGGCTAATGGAAATTTTAAAACATCCTGAGAAAATAAATGAAGTCCTCACCTGAAATTCAGTTCACTAAAACTAAGGACTTGATCTTGCAGGTCTTCATGAGGTGTATCATGCCCAGTGGACACACAACCCAATCCCCACATGCCCCAACACAGACGTTATTCCCAAACAACAGTAAATACGAGATTTCAGAGCACAGTGAAGAGGCAGATACCAGATGTGCCTATGGAGACAGAAGCTTAATTACAGACCTCAATTGTACTAGCAAGATCCTGCTTAATTGTGCATCCTCCTTTGACAATTTAGCCCAGCTGCTCTGCAGCTATAAGAGCCATAGAGCATAATATGCTTCAGAATACTTCATGCTTTTAATAGAAAGATAGATAGCAATGTGCAAAATAACGCTTATTTCAGCCCAATATATGCTTGCACATGGTACCAGAAATCAGTTTGTATTTATTTATTTTGTCTGCTGATTAAAGCCAGTTGAGTAACTAAAATGATAGGCTCATTTAGACTACACCGAAGTCCCTTGTTCTCACAGTGATGTCAAGGCTCTGGTTTATTAATAGATGAACTACTCAGATATTTACATTTTTAAAGGAACACTTCAGAGAAGCTAGAGAGGGGAACAGGCTGTGGTTTATTTTCCTTTACCAGGAAGGAATCTAAATACATATAATTTTGTGTCAACATACAGATGTCATTTTATCATTGATGAGTCAATTGCAGAAATCTGCAATTAAAAGCCTGGTATTTAAGCTAACATTATTGTCAAGCTAAACCTCCTTAAAAATTTGTGATATTCCTAGAAGAGAGCTATGAAGTTCTTATTAGATGAGATATTGGTGTTTTCCTCTAACACACACAACCTAGAAATGATTAACAGAAGCAAATTGATCAAGAATAAGCACTGAAGATGTGGAAAACTCAGATTTATCATCACTGTCTCTTCTTTGCACCCTTATTATTAAAATTGTGCCAGAGCAAAGTCCTTTCTACCTCATGTGCTGCATAGGTTTCTAGCTGAACAAAGTGACTGAAAGATGTGCAAAAGCTGAAACAATTCCATGTTTGTTTTGCTTTTGAGATCAGCCTGGTCTCCCGTTAGGGAGGAGTCGAAAAAGAAACATGAAATAACTGTATTTGCTCTTTCTCCTTTTGCTCGGAACTGAATTCAGATTATTCAAACACTCAAATCACGATTATTAATTCCTTGCCCTCACCTTTTCCAGCTTTTACGTTACATGGGGGCAAACTTAAATGCAAGGTGAAAACTGTAAAAAAAGGCCCTTAAGGCTACGTCAACACCATTAAAGAAGCTATAGCTGGTGCTGGTCAGGGGGACACATGTATTATCAAGTTGACCTATGATATGTTTTACCTGCAGTCCAAGTAGCATTTGCTAAGAAATCCCATCACGGTTTGGGAGATACAAAATTAGAGGAACTGTTACCAAATGCTGGTACAGAAGAATAAAACCTATGGAGAGGAACAGTTTGAATGCATGAAATGAAATACTCCATGCTGCCTGATCTTAGTGCCAGAGAATGTTTCTTGATCCATTTTATCAGATAGGAAGCTGTTGTAGGGATAAAGTCAGCACTGCAGCTTAACAGAGGGCACCCAGGGATCCACCCCTATTGCTGAATTCAAGGGGTGTCTCGTACTTAAAATGGAAAGGGTGTACATATCATTTAAGGTGCAGAGAGAACAATCTGTCCAGATGATTTTCCCAGTCTACCACCTCCTGTCATCCACGTGTTCAGTTCTTTACTGAATCAGGATGCACAAAGTCATGCTTTTACTTGTACTGTTCAGCAATTTGACTGAGATGCATCTGTTTTGTCAAAACCAGAAAATGATAGCAGCAGCAGGAGAAATCTTATACATTTGCTATGCAATCCAGTTTTTTAGAAATGTATCTTCCTCTGCCTCTCCTCTGAGCTTTTTACCTCTTAGGATATTATTTTTTTCCTTCTGTCTTAAGAAGCTTTTCTGTTAAGTTTTGTGATTAACTTTTTTTTGCTGTTATTGTTGCTATAATCCCTTACTAACATTACGACAGGCTCTCCACTAGCCGACAGCAATAAAGATGAAGTAAGAGGGAAGGAGAATATGGGGTACAGTGTTTTAAGAAAACATTACAATTGTTATGAATACACATTCTAGAAGGGATGATGTAAGTTCTTTACAAAAATATAAATATGAACATCTTTGTATTACAGGAAAGCCTGGCTGAAATATTCAAAAATATGAGTTTCACTCTAGCAGTCATGTTTCATATTCCTGATCTTCATGCCAAACTTCATCTCACTTTTATGTGGTGAAAACATGGAGGCAATTAAAACAGTCCAGATATGAGAATTATGACTAGAAGCCATATTTAGTGAAAAACCTCTCAGCGCAATATCAATGAAGAAGTTATGACAGTTGGTAAAATCCAAACACTTAAAACCAGATTTTTTTTTTTTAAATAGGATGCTGGGCGAGGGAGGGTGTTTATTCAAATAAGATTTTATTTGTTTAGCTGTAAATATTAATTGTAGCAACTACTTTACTATCTGATAAAAAACCAAATTACAGTGAGATAAAATATCTATAGTTTAATTATTAGCAACCTCACCATACCATGCATTTTTTTCTATTCGATATTAGATCTTTTACCAGCTTCAACACCACAGTATCTGTCTCTTCTAGTAAAAAGTTTCACTCATCTTTACTGCATATAGCTAATATATGAAGCATATACTTCTGAAGGAATAAAGATATAAAGGGAAATACAAGACACAGAGGAAATAAAATGAGAAATTTAGAGGAAAATAAAAAGAAGGGAAGGACTAATTAAGCAGAATGTCTGGAGTGAGTGGATATAAAATCACCTCACTGCAGAATCTCTGAATTTTTTATTTTTTTTTTTTTTTTAATTCTAATGAAAATGCATTTTTAACATTACTGCACTTGTGAATCAGGAGAAGCTGATCCTCAGTTCCAAGTTCTGGAGATGCTGAACTGTAGAATTTTTTTATTTTTTTTTTAATTTACTTGAACTTATTATTTTTCATTTTGTAAACTAGTCAGTAAATGTCTCTGGAAATTTCAGACCTTTTTTATACTTCTACCATTCTGTGTCTAGTGATGGAAAAAATATAATAATGGCAATACTCTGTAGCCATAGTGATATAACAATATATATGAAGAGACTGTGCCCAAAAGCTTTCTGCCTTTTCCAATCTTATCGTCTGGCCTGATAAAAACATTACCTTTTTTTTAATCTCACACTTCCAATGGCGTAAATATTGGAATATATTTGAAACCAAATTACCTCCTCAGGTTTAATTTAGTAATATATTAAAGTTTGACTGAGGATCTAAAAACAAAATTAAAAAAATGCTTGTTTTGTTTTACTTTTGTTAAATGTCATTTGAACAATAGAAATCTATACAATTTAATTAAATCAATGGTATCTTCAGTATTTAAAGCATTGCAGAAGTTTCCTTTAATGCTTGAGAACAAAATAAATAAAAAGAAAGATATACTCTATTTTTCTTTTCCTATCACATACCAGTGGAAGGAAACAGAGAACCTCTATCAGCTAGATAACAAAATCATTGACTTAAATTTGGCATACCGTGTAATTTTTTTCAGTACTGGAAAATTTTTAGCAAAAACGCTTCTATTAGAAACATGGGGCAGCCAAAATAATTTAGACAAAAGCACATCAAAGGTTAAACCTACCACATGCAGCAGTTCTGCTAAGGGCCCATGTAGAATTTATATTCTGCCTCATTTTCAAGGTTTCAGTGTTTTCAAGCTGTCTTCTGGACATAATACTTTTTAAAATATTTTTATCATGTATGATATCCTTAATAAATAAGTATTTCAGAATGGATCATATAAACACCTGAATTCTGTTTTGAGTTTTGTCACTGTTCCTAAATCAGAGTTCATGTATACTTCTGTTCTAATGTATTAGCAGTTACTAACAGCAAATAAACAAGAATTAGTTTATTTCTTTAAAAAAAAAAAAAAAAAAAAAAATTTGGTGTTCCAGATAGGATGGTGAACATGAATGGATGTTTTATTGCTGAAACAGTAAGTTTATAAGCTCTTTACCTTTGATTCTTATTACTACATTCTCACACATGGGAGAAGCAATTTATAGGAGCTCCTCTAAAGCTAGAGGGGAGAAACTTGTGGTTTTCTCTCTTCAGTTTATCTTGCCTAGAAGTGTGCTGGAAGCAAGTGTAACATATCAGGGTGGGAGAAGTGCAGCTGAAGTGCATTATTTTAAAGCAATTCTGTAATGTAAAGCAGCAAGGTGACAATGTAAAAGTTGTTGTGAGGATCAGCATTTGCATCACTCTACAGAGCAGACAAAATCCAGGCAAAAAAGCCACCTTTGCATCTTATTCCCCTCTGATGTGCTTCTCTGCTCCTTGTGTCATAAAAGAAGCGATAGAGAATGCAACCCTTTGTCAAAAGCATCATGATAGGATGTCTACATTAAGCATTTCAAACTGGAGAAAACCTTTGCACTTATGAAAGATTGTGACGTGTCTGCAGAATCTGAAAAAATGAATATTCAGATACCTGCAAAGTAATCTGATGCAACCAATGGTATTGTCATATGGATTTAAACCATTCTTTCTCACCATAGTCTTCTTTCTGTTTGGGTTTCTTACACTAAATGAAAGTTAATTAATTGTACTTCAAATGCTGAGTAAATCTATGCAGACACATGTCCTAACTTGGCAAGTTAGTTACCTTTGATAGATTTAGGTTTGAAATTACAAAAAGGATAGGCCTGATAAAAGTGTTTATTGGTATTAAAATAACAGTTTTGTAAAACTTGCCAGCATGATATTATATTGTTAGTTTATCGATACTGAGTAATTAGGATTTTACTTTTGCAGAAAGTACTGCCTAATTCTCCAATTTGTTTCAAGCTATCACAATTTTATCACAAATTAAAAATACAAATTTGGTTTTGGTTTGATAGATCACTGCAGGAAGAGAAAAAAAAATCACCTATAAATCATTCAGTGTTTCTCACAAGACGTCCCATTTTATTACTCTTCCTCTTTTAACCTAAGTAGCAAGTTTGTTCTGCATACTGTTTTGGTCATGCTGATTTTCCTCCTGGTGTTTCAACAATACATGTGACTCATTTTCTCAGTAATTTCTTTACATGAATCTGTATCCAGCTGAGAGTTCTCATTCTTCAAGAACAGTTTTCACTGTATGTAAGTGGTTCTATTTTAAGTGCTGACAGAAAGCTTGATAAAGTTGTGCAAATGGAGATGTTTAACATTACCTGAAATACCACAGTGTTTCCAAGAGATGCAAATAAACCTGTAACTTATGACACTTCTGGATTAATTGGGGGCTGGGCAAGATGCAACAGGACACGGCATTGAATTAGGCCTATCATGAATAACATTTTTAATAATATTGATCAGTGGAACTAATGTTTTCAGAAATGTCAACAGTTACACTTCAAAATATTGGGGTCTGACACGGCAGACAATATTCTGATTTGTATACTATGAAATCAAAATACATTTTTAGAGATAAAAAAAATGAACAGGTATTCTTGCTATCCACAACAAGACATGAGAATCTCAGGTTATCTATCACAGGTAAAGAATTCTCAGCTCATGTAATTTAAAAAAAAAAAAATCATGATAAAAGTGAGTTATTGATTTATTAATGACAGGCAATTAACAAGCACTTTGTGTACTACATATTCAAGGTCTGTAAGAGCAATACAGAAGATAAACCACAACACTAGGCATTTAAAAAAATCAATAAACACCTACATATTTCTAAACACCACCCTTCCATGGCTAGTGACCTTCTGTCTTTCTTTCTGTCACACACACCAGACACATACACACACTCATTCACACAAGTAGATGAATGCAGGTAGTCAGTGCCTCACTAGCCAGGGAGTGGGGTTCCCCTTCATGCACACACTTTCAATGGGAGATGTGGGTGCTCTGGCTTTGAGTGCACACCTGATACTCCCAACACCTTGCTGACAGATAACACTGCTGAGAAAGCACCCCACAGGCTCACACACTGTGGGGGGTGCACTGTTACCCTGAGTATTACACCCCACAGTGTCACCAGAGTGTAGCTGCTCTTGATGTCCCACTCAAAGGTGGACAAGTTTTCGGTAGTATGAGTTTTTCTGCTTTCCTTATCCTTATTTCAAGCTATCCCGTTCTTGGTTTCAAAAGCCATTTTGAAACTGAGTTTAATTGGAGCAATGAGTATTTACTTCAGAAACAGATATTTAGGAAGTTTTATTTACTTTAAAAGGAAAACTTAAGTGGCTTGGTTGATCCACAAGTCCCTACATTTTCTGTCATTTCCCAAACTGCCAGATTACACTCAGCATTTATATTCTCCTTCATTTTAAAAATAATATTATTGTCAGGCAAAGTAGGAAGTAGTTGGGATTGCTATAATAGGTCTAACTTTCAGATCCCTGATACTCATCTTTGAAGTTAGGGCTCAGGTCTAGGTTGCAGACACCTGTAATTAATTGTCTGTCTTTAAGTGAGCTAGGTGGTTAAAGTCTGAGCATAATCAAAAGAAAAACCAATAATACAGTTACTGGATTTGATTCAGTTGCCTATACACAGGGTACCTATTGTCAATTGAGATCATCTTAGTTACCCTGCCTCTCCAGCAGCTGCTATTGATGATCAGTACAGATACCCCATAAGACCTCTAAGAAAAGTGCCAGTTCATGTGGCTGCTGTCAAAAACCTAAGGTATATGTCATGGGTTCATATTAGGTGACATTAGGTTCTTATGTGTGGGTCACTAATCCAAACCAGTGGAATTTATAGAGCTGTTTAGCAGATGTGATCTATAGACTTCTAAATTGTAAGCAATAACATGTCAGATAACTGACTCGTGAACACAAAACTCAGAGAGAGTGCTTTTAAAGAAAAAAAAAAAAAGAAAAAAGGGGAGGAAAAAATGAAAGTACTAAGAAAATAAAAAGAAAGAAAAAAACAATTAAAGGTTAAATGCAAATAATCCAGCACTAGTACATGTTGCCCAAGGAAGCTATGAAATCTCTGCTTCATGAAATTTTCAAAGCTCTACTGAATACGATCTAACTTTAAAGTTTGACCTGCTTTGAAAGAGAGGCTGTCCAGTGTTGACATCCTAATGTCCTTTTCACGCTATATTCTGTCTCTGTTCTGCTATTGTCGTGGTTTAAGCCATAAATCACGTAGTTTGCTCACTCACTCCCCTCTCTTTCTTCCTCCCAGCTCCCAGAAGGATGGGGAGGAGAATCAAAAGAATGCAACTCCCACAGGTTGAGATAAGAACAGTCCAGTAACAGGTATAACACAAACCACTGCTATTACCACCAATAACAACGGAAACACCAAGGAAAGAGAATACAACCACTCACCACCTGATATCAAGCCCAACTCAGCAGAGAACCCCCTCTTCTGGGTCCCTGCCCTTGTTTTTTTTGCATCCTGGGCAAGATGTGCTGTGGTATGGAATACCTCTTTGGTCAGTTTGGGTCAGGTGTCCTGTTTCTGCTTCCTCCTGGCTTCCCCTCCTCCCTGGCAGAGCATGAGACTCAGAAAGTCCTTGGTCAAACCTAAATATTCTAAGGAGTAACTGAAAACACCAGTGTTATCAGCACTGTTCCCAGGCTGAATGTCAAAAACACAGCACTGCACCATCTACTAAGAAGGAGAAAAATAACTGCTACTGCTGAACACAGGACAGCTATCTACAGCAAAATTCCACCTGGGATGTTTTAGGGAGCAACAAGAACAGTTAACAGTGAAGCCAAGACTGCATCAAGGGTGAGAGCATAGGCAGGGACAAAGAGCACAGTCTTAGTTTAAAAGCAGCTCCCAAGGGAAGAAGGGGAAGCCCTTGGTTCAGCTTTCTGCTCGAGATACTTAACAAGATGCAGCTTACATGCTGGGACTCAAGACAGCTAAATTTTTTAACACAACCAAGAAAAAAATCTAGAAAGATGCTCTGATAGGCCATCAGGGAATCTCTAAATATATATCTTCTTCTCACAGACATGCTATTACTATTTTGGTGACTGTCATTTAAAAGCACATTCACATGCTTAGTAGGCTTGAGTGGAATTTTATCTGAAATTTTTACCCAACTTTACATGGGAAATGGAGAATAGAGTCATTATTGCCATAGGGCAAATTTATCAGTAGTTACAAAGAAATCCAGATGATATAAATGTGATCCATGCAGTACAGTTTATGGAGATATCCAAAAGGTATTTGACAAGGTCCACCATCAAAGATCAATTAACTAAACAGAACCAGAATAATCTCATCTAGGCTCCCAAAAATCTCGTCTAATCTCCTTTTCTCATAATATCATCTAGGCTCCCTTTTCCATTAAAGGTTGGACCAAATGATCTTTTGAGGTCACATCCAGCCTTGGCTGTCAAATAAATCCATTAGAGGTAAAATATTTTACATAGATAAATGACTGGCTAAGAAACAGAAAACAGAAGATGCAAGTTTTCACTGTGGAGGGAGACCTAGCAGTGAATTCTTAAAAGTGCTATAAAAATACCACCTCAGGGTCAGGAGTTTTGTACTGAAAGATGCCAGAGGAATAGACAATAACATGTCGCATATGATTTGTATTGTCGGCATCTGATGTTATCCATTGCCAAGTACAGGATATAAACTAGGAATAGAGAAAAAAATAAATAAAAAACTTACCTGCTAAGGTGACGATTTAACGTTATCTATTAAGGTTTTTCTTACTTTTTAATATCCTTAACTCCCACAGTTGTCTGCATTAGTAGCTAAGATCTTCAACATATTCATAAAAATCTGGAAAGGAGAACTATGAAATCATAAAGTTTGCTGATGTTATTAAATTATTCAGGTAAATAGCAAAGACTGTAGGGAACTGTGGTGTATGACTTAGGTAATGACAGTTAACTCCCACAGTTGCACATTCATGGTTTTACAATAATAGTAAGAACTGCATGCTAGACACACTGTGAAATATATACCATTATAAATTAATTCATAATGTGTGGGATAACTATGATGCAAATCCAGGACAAAATGATAGTAGAAAAATTTCATTGCATGTACTTTGCAAAAGTCTGCTTGAAGCCAGTTTACTAGGCTTCCGTCTGATGTTTTCTTGTGGTAATACTTCTGACAATCTGTTCCCATGAACAGCTGGAAAGAAAAGGAGAAGACAGTCCTGAAAAATATGTGAGGTTTGATTTCTCTGTAATAACTCTCATTAAGACTAGATGTCAGGTTGGGTTTTTTTTCCCACATGGTGATCATAATGTCTTCTTCCACTGTGGAAAATGATAATTTTGATCACGAGAAAGGAAGTTTTGCTATAATCAGTCAAGTAATTTATGCCATCCCAAGAAATATATTGCTTTAAAGGACTTAATATCCTGTTGGAAATGAATTGATAAACTGACAAAGGGAGTAAGATGATGGCAGCTGAGGTCTTAAGATGTACATCTACAGAATTTGTACATCAAAGTGTAGGCTATTATTGAGCTGAATTTATTTCCAGAGTGTTTACATACAGGCATAACAACTTGCTCTAAAAAGACAGCTTCACCTCAAACTGTCACATTGCATTGGCAAGGAAGGCTTTTCCTTTTCACAAGCAGATGGCCTCATATACATGCTCATGAGAGCCAGTGTCAAAATTTGCAATGACTGTACTGCTGCAGGACCATATTTAATAATACCTACACTAAGTACTAGATTTATTTTATTTTGGAAAATAAAATGCATGGTGTTTAAATATTTGTGCTGGAAATTTTAAAATGAATGAAAAGCAATTTGCGTTTTTTTTTTTTTTTTACTTAGACTTCAATGCTTAGCAGAATTCCAACCTACTAGAAGACTTCAGTACCCTTAAGAAATAACTTCTACTGGGAAGATATCTGCAATGAGATACCAAGCCCAAAGGAGCTGAACACTGTGAAAAACAAGAACTATTGTCTTCTGACAAAAGATTTTATCCTAAAACTGCAAACAATATCTATCTCTGCAAATGTATATATGGAAAAAATGTTTGTAGGCGATACAGATTTCACAAAAGCAAATACCTTTCATAATACACCTGCAAGTAACTAGAAAAAACACAGAGAAATTTGAGATTTTGTGTGATTGAATGTATTTTCAGGAAATGCTAATAGACAAATCACAAGGAATAAATACAGACATTATGAGTAAAAGAAGTAAAAAAAGGATATGTGGAAAAAAATTGAGCAAAAAAAAAAAAAATATCTAGCAAAACAGTAGGCAGCAGTCCAGCCAATCAGGTATTTGATCATTTAGTTGCAGTTAGGTTTTTAACTTCCAGACTAGTCAAAAGCTTTTTTAATAAACAGGTATAAAAAATGAATAGACGAAATGTTATAAAACACTGCAGCCAAAAAAAATACTGCAGCAAAATAATTAATACCCAAGGGAAGGAAGAATGTAGTAACTGGGATGATAAAGTCTACTGGGAGGATGATACTACATTATTTACTTTCTGTCTCAATGGATTTCAGATAAATAGATTAGCTATTCTTTAAATGTCCTTTCTGACACACAAAAAAAGTTTGTACAGAAACAATACTCCCACATACCCCCCAGCTAAGATAGGGAATACAATTATCACTATTCAAAGCAGGACTGATGTAAGACTAAATAAAATTAGCCACAGAACATTCTTTGTGCTTTATTTCTGTGAAAGTTGATTCTGTAGAATTTCAGTTGAGGACCTGGCTGATTTATATATTGTCTGGTTCTTTCATATATGTGGTAAAGTACCTTGAAATATATTTTACCTGGGAAGGAGTTAGGGAAGAACGAAGCCTAGTTGTCTGATTAGGGATACCGGGGGAAAAAATGAGAATGAACGTTAACCTAGAAAGCTAAAATAATATATTTTCTTATTTTTGATGTTTAGAAGAAAAAATAAGTGAAAATCATTATTTTTTAATTGTGGTTGCTCCTTTTTTTAACCAGTGGATTATTCTGATTCTTCTGATAGCAACTGCCATCCCAATGGTAGCTACAAGAATTTGTTACATACTGTCTTGCCTCCAGAAGGAACACAGCAAATTCACTGAAAAAAACTAAGAATCAATGCAAAAATACCAAAAAACCAAAAAACACCCAAAAAAAACCCAAAACCAACATAAAACCTAAATCCAACCAACAACACAAAAAAAAAACCCCTAATTTTCTTTCAGTATGATAATTCTGTTAAATAGGTTTTTTTTGCAAATAATAATGCTCATGTGATACTGACACTGACCATATGTGGATACACTATATCTCAAATAGTAAACCTAAGCTGCCTTCCTAATCCTAGAAAAGAAAAAGGGTTTGTTTTATTTAATCATAAAAACATACGTTGACATCTGATCAAGATGAGTTAGATAACACGCTTCACATTTTTCATTTTTACTTTTCCCACATGCAAGCATTAGGAACACATGATTCATCTCAAAGATTTAGGCAATCTACCATTGACACACTGGAGATATCTATAGGTTGGTTAGTTTTCTATATAATTTGAAAACTTTTTTGGATTATATTGATTACATGCTAGTAAGGTCTTTTCTCAATTTTCTGGAAGAAAGACTAGGAGAGCTAGTTCAGCTACTACTAGTTCAGTAGTTTAATTTCTTTAGTCTAAGATGAGATAAATACCACCTGTTATGCCAAAACCTGCCAAAAATTAAAGACTTGGGAACATATTTGTGCTGAAACAGGAAAAAAAATAGGTCATGAGAAACTTTTTAGTTTTAGATTGCCACTACGTCTAGCTACAAAAATGTGTAGAAGCAAAAAAGGAAATTTGTGGAGTAGTTAGTCCCAATGGCACTGATAGATAAATACATGGTTCTCTTTTTGTGCAAACTTTGCTTCCTACCATACATGTGAATATCTTTGTCTCTAAAGGGAAGGAATGATTGTATTGTCTGACATCCCAATTAAGCATATTTCAGGATTTTTTTTTTTTTTTCCTTTTTTAGATGACTCTTTATCTGTTGAGATTCTGGCTCCTTTGTGTCTTTTCAGTATTAACAAAACTGAAACTGCTGACCTTCCTATTATAAAAAATAAACTCATTTCCTATGAGCATTGAATTATACACTGAATACATTGAACTTTTGCCATACCTACACCTACAATCTTTTTTCTTTTTCTGTATGGTGATATGCAAAACGTGCCTGTTCTGTCTTGAGTCAGAATGAAGATAAAAGGTCTTAACACATTTCATTAATATACAAACAAATGAGCAGAGACTTGCCAGTTTGCTTCTCATTGGGATGCAAAAGCAACAGGCAGAAAGGGAATAAAGACAAAAAAAAAAAAAAAAAAAAGGCAGCTTTATGTAGTAACTTGCTCTCTTCTTTTGGGAATGACTCTGGTATAAGTAAGAGAGTGCTGGAATGTAAATTACAGGGTCATTTCCTGACATTATACTTAACTGTTTATTTTCTTCTTGTCTGTGTTTTGGACCACTGCATCTAGTTTGTTTCCATGACAAACACTGGGCATAACTTGGGGGGTTATTTAATTGCAAATTTTTCCCTGAAAGGCAATATAGATGGAAAGTTTAGGTTCCCTTTACCTACAAAGTCCTCCAAAGCACTCCACTCCAGGCTTTGCACATTAAAGTATCCACAATTCTCACCAAAAGGTATGGAATAAATTCCTCAGAGTTATAAACTGATATACTGATGAGGTACAGTATAGCACTCCCAGTGTTTCATACACTTTGAATTGAAATATATATGCATATATAATATTTGAGGGCCTGTCATGGTTTAGGCTGTTAATCAGCCACGCAGTTTGTTACATGGAGAATCGAAAAAATGCAACTCCCACAGGTTGAGATAAGAACAGTTTACTAACTAAGGTATAACACAAACCACTACTGCTACAACTAATAATAATAATAGCAAGAGAAATACAAAGGAAGAGAATACAA
>JANRGW010021824.1:24859-40082 GCA_024733675.1 Psilopsiagon aymara
CGAGTGGCTATTAATCCTGTCGTTATCTCAACCTTTCGTGCCCCACGTTGGGCGCCAAAAAGAACTGTCGTGGTTTAAGCCATAAATCAACCACGCAGTTTGTTACATGGAGAATAAAAAGAATGCAACTCCCCCAGGTTGAGATAAGGACAGTTTACTAACTACAGTATAACACAAACCACTACTGCTACAACTAATAATAATAGTAGCAAGAGAAATGCAAAGGAAGAGAATACAACAGCTCTACATGACAGGGCTACATGGTAACTGTTTAATAGGGCGACAAATATTACTCAAAAGAGACCCAGAGCTAAGCACAACACAGAGGTATGGATAGCCTGCTCCTGAGGAAGAAAATCACAGTCAGTGAGGTCACAGACTATGCCATCTGTTGTTGGGGTCAGATATTGGTCCATGCCACTTTATTTGCTGATATATACAGAATTGTTGTGTTTGCAAAATCAAATAATTTCAGTACATGTAAGTAACCTGTCAAAATGTTATCTTATAAAGATAAAACAGCATGACTTTAAATAATCCTAGACTTATTTATTTCATGTCTGTCAAAATCATAATCTTATTTTTAGAACCCTTCATCTGGAGGAAAATAGATTCAAATCTGTGCAAAATTTTAGTTAAGATAAGTCTGACAGCACAGAATCTGAAAAGCTACAACTACAAGCTTATGTTCTTAGTACTCATCTTCACAGGCACACCCGATTCACAGATCAGAATGAGCTTCTGTCTCTTGGAAAGCTATATTCAAGATAGAGCTGAAAACAGTGTGACAGCTTGAAGTCTACTTGGCTTTGTAAGATAGCTGACTAGCACCAAATTCTAAAAAAGTGAAAATTATATAGTTAAATTAAAAAAAAAAAAAAAAAAGGTGGGGGTTGGGTTTTTTAGGGAATTTTTTGGGGGTTTTTGTTGGGTTTTTTTTTGATCGGGTATCCACTCTTAGCACTGATTTTTGGCTGCTGTATTTCTGAAGCTTAACAATGCAAACGAATGTCAACATTCCATTTCTACCTACATTCACACTGTTTTGTCTACACTGCATTTTAGGGGTAAATTAGATTAGGTCTAGGTTCCAACAGCTGCTTAGGTGCCAGGAGCAGAAATTTAAGCTAAACTTGTGAATCGATGTTCAGAATTCAGATTTGGCTTCTAAGGAGCTTTATTTTAAATCTTATTTGATATTACATAGTCAGCTGGATTATTTACCTATTTTGAGCAGCTCTCCAACCTACATTTGCATGCTGGGTGCAGACGCAACTCATGAAGCACCAGCCAGGTTGGATGAGACTTTGAGCAACCTGGTTTAGTGGAAGGTGTCCCTCCTCGTGGCAGGGGTTTTGGAACTAAAGATCTTTAAGGTCCCTTCCAATCTATGATTCTATGTTGGAGCAGGTATCCACTTTGTAGCCCATGGAGGATTCCATGCTGCAGCAGATGAGTGTGCCCTGAGGGAAGCTGCAGCCTGCGGAAAGCTGACACCTGAAAAAGCTCTTTGCTGAAACTGTGGCCTTGCAGAGAGGAGGCCATGCTGGAGCAGGTCTTACCAGCACTGAGGGAAAGGATTAACCAATGATCTCCTGGCAATATTCTTCTAAATACAGTCCAGAGACCACTGTTCCTCTTTGCCACAGGGTGATTTTGCTGGTCCAATACAGCCTGCCCTGCAGCTTCCCCTGGATCCCAGTCTCCTCATTGCTGGCACCTAGACACAGGAACCCCAATGCCTCAGCCACATTCTAGTTGCTGGCACAGAATTTCTCACATGGCTGCTCTGGCTTGATCCTTGCTAGGATCACTGCCTGACCCTACCACCCAACAAAGAAAGGGCTGGATTTGTGCTTGGGCTGTTTTTTTGTTGTTGTTTGCTTTGTTGTTTTTTTTTTTTAATTCAGCTACCTAATTCGCTAATGAATCATTCATCCAAACACACTACTTTAGAGACCTCTTCTATGTTAAGCAATTTAAAATCAGGAATTGGGCTTCTAGATCCTTTACTGGACTGAGTCTTGTATTTCAGGCTCTCAGCTAAATCTAACAACTTGAGAGCTAAAAGGACTGGTAAAGTAAACTTCTAAAGTGATCAGGAAAAAGTAGCAGCAGTCTATCAACTGACAAGAAATCACCCATTTTTAAGAAAAACATTATTAATAAAAGGGAACATGTTAGGATATTACTAACTAAGAAAAGTGGGGACTGAGTATGGTTAAAGATTGAAATTGGGCACTTTGTCTTTAAAAACAGAACAAATTTTAAATTCTAAATCTTAAAGAAAGTTCTTGGTTTAATTAAAGGATACTAAAAAAGGGTAGAAATCTAATTAGATGAAGACTCACAGTGAATGAAATAATAAATTCATATAATGTTCCTGTTATACTCATAACCTTGGTTTCTACTGTTGCTGTTATATTAAAATGTCATACTGAAAATCAAGTTCTGCCAGATAAGCTTCTGAATAACATGTCACAGATAACATATCAAAACCAACACCAGTAGGGCCTGGCAAGAGAGGGAAGTTGACTGGACGTCCAGGAAAAAAAAATCCCAGGGCTGCTCGGTCATTTAACAGCATCTGCATGCTGACCAAGCAAGGATGTTTTCGAGTTTTGAAGAGTAAAGAGGTAGTCTGCGGAAAGCTGAATGAAATTGGAGGAATCCTGTCTGAACTAACAGTGGCTAGTTACGGCACAATATATAGATAGAAGAAAAATACTGAGCTTGAGTTTTACATGGGAATAGTTTTTATGTTGTTATCATTTACTTCAGCTCAGTGAGCAGTTTGCTCTAAGAATAGAAAATGTATGGAGAATATGAAGTCTGCATCTGGACAAGGAGTGTGAATATTACCTACTTCTCTATAGTGTTTAGGTAATTGTATTGTAAAAAGGAATAAAAAACAACAATATAAAAAAAAAGGAAAACAAGAATGTAAGAAACTTCAAAATCAGTCATATAAATCATAAGAAAGAATGTGGTGTCTATTACAAAGATGTGACTTGAAAAACTTGACTTCAAATTTCTTTTGAAAGTTCCTGTCAGAAGTGATAAATGCTGTTTTTAAAATCATATAAATTTAATAGAAATCTTGGGGTTTTGTTAAAGTATTTTGAACATGGAAAAATGCTGACTTGCATGCTACTAGTGATTATCATTTGCCTTTTCTGAGATGATCGACTTTTTATGTTACATCTCTGATGATGTGCTGCATCACAGACCCAACCCCAAGGGTCTGTGTAGGACTAGGACAGTTTGGTTAAACCATAAGACAGAATGTACAGCCATAGAGTGCCAGAAAAATTAATAAAATCCTCTAACCAAGAACCCAATAATTCTTCCAAATTACAGAAATGGCATTTCTGATTTCAATGCCACATCCCCCACCCCCCACCTCCTGTTCTCTAATAATTTACCTGAGGAAGAAAAAGCTAGGTTGTATTTCCTCCAACAATTTGATGACAGTATCTCTCCTTCAACTTTTTGCTCCCTAATGTACTGAAAATATTCCCTCCAGCCACACGACACATTTGAAGTATTTATGCTACACTATGCTCATGGAAAATAAGGGAAAACCCTCCAAAAATTGTGAAGGCACTGCCAGCTCTCTGTTGTGCAGAGCTACCAAAACTGCAGTTTCCTGACTGCTGCTCTTAGCTCCTATTCACTGAACCACAAAAAAAAAAAAAAAAAAAAAAAAAGTAAAGAAAATACAATTGTGTGGGGATAATGGGAAATTCAGGAATATATGCAAAGCAAGTAAAAATAAGAAAATAAAAGACGAAAAATACACTGGACAGAAAACAGAGCAAAAATTCCATTCTCTATAATACAGATACGTAAAGAAAAATAGGGCAACCTATATGCTTAAGGAAAGGAAATTGTAATTAGAAACAGAAGAAATAAGATTGTCAAATTTACCACGATTCCAGGATCGAAGGCAAAAAGGTGGTTCATAGCAGAATAGAACCGGACCTTTTTAATTTGCATATTTATTTGAATATGATAGTCAGAAAATTCTTTGTTCCCTTTGGCTTGTCACTCATCTGTTTTATCAGCTCCTGCTTTGGTGGGTGGCTTCTGCAGACTATATTACTATTCTCAGTATAGCTCCTGTCTTTGTTCAACTGACACTCAGTGTATATAAAGAAGGCTTGTGAAGAATAGAAAACACAGACATTTTTCCCTAGTTCCACTTTATTCTGTTGATCACAGAAGCCAAAAAAAAAAAAAAGCTATGAGCTAATCAAAGATGAGAGTTTGACCCTTAGCACCAGGTAAAACCAAAATAAGTTCTGCATCTTATTTGGGTTGTTCTCCTGAATACACAAACATGCAGACTGAGTTGCTCAAATCTGAAATTGTAATGTGCTTTTCAGAACTATGAATTCCACCTTTTGGAATAGAAGTAGACTGCTGTTCCAAAAAAGGTACATGTACAGAAAGAAAAAAAAAAATATCCAAGTTTTTTGTGGAGAATAGTTCAAGTGAAAACAATTAGGGAACTAGTGCTCCTTCAGGCCAGCTGGCAAATCAGGCCCTAGCTGCTCTTTTTGAGTCTGTGAAGTTAAGTGCCTGCAGGAGCTAGAAACAATTATTATTTATGTATAGGTAAGCTTCTGAGTGTTTAGGCAGCTCTCATACCTAAGTATTTGAATTTTTTGTTCATGGACTCAAGGCATTCTGCTGAACTTGTAATACTGCTTATTGACTTCAGGATATCTGTGAGCTTCTTCTTCCTACTGGCCTGTAGAAAATTAAATATATAGTATTCCCCTAAGCTTCACTCTGAACCAGGCCTCCGTCCATACTCACTTCTTAGATCATGTAGATAGTAACAACAAGAGAATGCCGCTTCTCTAGGACTGAGCCAATTCCTATTTAGTTCTCCATGAGCTTCCACACAGCTGTCTGTTCATACTAAGTACATATTTGCTTCCAGACTGATTGGCAATCACTATTTAATCTACTGCCACCCAACAGAGTGGATAAGAGATATTTATGTAATCAGATGGATTCCTGTCTAGCTAGATCACAAAGTGAAGTGAGAAAGGCCAAATAAATGCTCTCAGCCATTTTGGACCAGCTGACAGATTTTTTTATTACATCATACTCCTATTAAATCAGAATGGTAATAGCATCTGTCTGAAAAACCCAGCCACACTCGGTGAGGAGAGGACAGTGTGCCAGTTGCAGCACATTGCTGGCAGAATCTGAGGCTCCTGGCTTACAGAAATTATAATTGGATGCATGAAAATGTAATAATAATGAGCCTACAAGCAGCAGATGATAATACAGGCTGTATTCTGTCCAGGCGAACAATTTTTATGTCATTTCTGATAGATTTCTTCTGTGTTTTATTTGACAAATAGTAAATGGAAAGCTGGAGTATACCAGGAGATTCCAATAGGCAGCAAAAGAAAATTCCCCAAATCATCCTCACCAACATAATACGCTGAAGAACAGGCAGCTGTAATGATTTTTTAAATATTGACTCTGACAGTCTGAAGTGAATAGCAGCTTCCATCTTAGCTGACAGCATCTGCCAACTGTATGTGTAACAATTTTTCAGACTCTGTGGTGCCTACAATTGACAGCAATTTTGTGGGTGCTAGGGAATGTGCCACAGAGTTTCAAACAAAAACCTTTTTGTTTTTCTCCCATAACATTTCTGCTTATTATGACAGTCATAGCAACACAGTCAAAAGCTTGATCAGAGAAGTGATGGCTGCATATTTATAAGGTCCACAGCTCTAGTTTCCCAGTAGATTTTGTGTCATTTCTATCAGAAAATTGCCTCCAGAAAAATGCAATAATAAATTGGAGAAATAATTTTCTGCCTTTTCTTTCAGTATGATGAGCCTGAAGATGTAGGAAAGTGAGAAAACAGGGGTTGTCATGAAATGCTTGCTTTGGTAGCACTAAATCATCTAGCTAGAGATTGTTTCATAATAAAGCAGTGTTCACAGAGAAAAAAACCATGAACAGTTACTGCATGCTAATCTAAAAAGAGAAATACTTTTTTTCTTTGAAGTTATCGAAAAAGGATTAATGTCTTATATATGTTAAGATTTCAAAATTATAAACACATTTGTGAAAGCCAAATAAATTTCATACTATTTATGTATGTAATTACATACATTAATATAATTTATCTGAAGTCATTAATGCAAGATCCAATGAAGAATCGCATGTCTGTAAGGTTGTTGAAACTTAAGAGAAGGTGCCTTGATTTTTTTAATATTTCATAACAAATGATCACTAATCATTCATCCATAGATGGATGATCAATGATTGAGTTCAGTTACATACAGCTGATCATGAAGGAATGCCAATCACCAGGTTTTTACCCTTTCTGGTGATCGGGAAGCTGAGTCGGAATTTCAAGAAAAGCTTGTTTTCAGTTACTTGTGATTACAGTATGGAAAATTAATCTGATGATAAAAGTATAAATGTGGTTTTAGAAGAAGGGATTAATATTTCATATCTTAAGATATTAGGGCATTTACATCCTCTGGTAGGTATTCAATTTTTGAAGTTTTTCCTACTTAGGCTTACATCTGGAGTAAAATACTCCTTCTGCAGGTCACTCAGAGTACTAAGTGATGTTCCTGCTCTAAATCTGAAAAAAAACCCAGACACAACAAACCAAGCAAAAAAAAAAAAAAACAAAAAAAAACAACCAAACAAACCAAACCCCCCCAAAAAAACCCACCAACAAACACCAGCACCCCACCACCCCAAAAAAAACAAACACCCAAAAACCACCAAAACAAAAAACTACCCTAAGCCAGGAAGAACTGAAGCAATACACTTCTCTCACAAGAGAGAGAGAGAGAGTGAGACCAGTTTCCATATTTAGGGGTGTGAAGTAGATGCCTCTCTTTGAGTGTTGGTACTTAGCAAGGAAATCCGTCTTTTCCTTTAACCTAGATAGATTCAGAAGAGTATATGAGACACTCTGATTATCTAATTAGCACTAATAGGAGACCTTCTTCTTCTACTGTTGAGCAGGAGACCCCCACTGCAGAAAAATACAGAATCTAGAGAATCCAAGAATGGCATTAGGTGTAACTATAATTTAGGGGTAAGTATATTTACCTGGTTGTAAGTCTATTTTGCAGCCTGCAAGAATTCTTATAAATTGAGCTTCAAATAGTCTTTGGATAAAAATGAAAGGAAATGAAATGAAATGAAATAAAAAGCTTGGAAACAGGAAGTTGAGCTATCTTTTCAAAGTGTATACTAATAGCTAAGCTCCTTCTTGTACTGATGCTGACTTCATAACTCCTGTAGTATAATGTTCATACCCACGTAATTAAGAAAGATATCCTGACTGAGAACAACTGTGAGCTTTGAGATTATGTTTTCCTAATACCTGAGAGAGGAAAATTCAGGTATTCTATGTGCTGGATAAATGGTTTGCTACCTATAATATTAAAAATTATAGAAAAGAAAATTGAGACCACTTTATCTGATCTTTTAAATGATTAAAGTTCCATTCTTTCAAGTTTCTAATTTCAGCATCTAGGTTTTCACACAGGACTGATTCTGAGGAAATGCAAAAAATGCAGAATTTATTACACTGGGGATTTTTTAGTAGATATTCCTTTCAGCTTCAGTATTTCAAATCTAACTATTCCAAGCAATTAGTCCAAAGAACTGTGGCCAACCATAGCCTAAAATGACATCAGCTTTAAAATTACAAGCTGTTATTCATTGGTTTCAATGTGACAGAAAGAGGCCAATCTAAATTTCTTGGATAAAATTTTACATGTCCTGACATTAAAAGTCAGAAAGTGCCCTTGAAAAATCATCAAAGTTCAAATGCACATCAGTTAACCAGACCTTGATCTGTGGGTTGTGTACACACAAACCTTCCACTGGCTCCATGTGTTTTGAGGTTTCATTTCCATAGGGACAAAAGAACTTAAATTACTGTTCATACTACGTGATATTTCTAGGTCCCAAAATAAAAGAAGTATAATAAAGCAAGATAACTATCTCTCTTTTAAAGGCACTGGACATTGCACATCAGTTACTGGTAACTAAAAAAAATCTTCTTGGTGAGAATAATTCAAGGCAGAAACTTGTTATTGAAATGTTATTTACTATGAATAAAATTATCAGAATATCTACTGTCAAACTGTTCTTCAGTGTCTCTATTTAAGAGAAGAAAAGAGTTAGAGGGAAGTGAAAACAAAACACAAAAAATCTTCCCTGAGGACATTCACAGTCTTACTGCTTTCTTCAGTTTTACTGGTTTCTGACAGGGAAGTAGCACCAAACTACTTTAACTTTAAAGTGTTCTTTTTATTCCAGGTACATTGCTATATAGATGGACAGGAACTTCTATTTTGTACATCTTTTGTACCTTGATAACACAATTCTAAAAAGTCAAAGCATCAGGAAGTTGCTAACAAATATGTGTTTTTCAAGGTGATTTTACATCAGAAATTTCTGTAATGTGTAGGGGAACATACACTATATTGGGAAAAATTAATTTGCTTCTATCACGAAATATTATTTCCATTTCTGTATACTATTCAGTACATCAGTGGACTAGAGAGGCAGTATCACAACCCTGCTAGATAAATGAATTTATTTCTATAAATAAAGAATAAAGAAATGGAAAAGCTGATTCATTCCTCTTATCAGGTCATTCTGATTTCAGTTGGGATAGAGTTAATTTTCTTCCTAGTAGCTGGTGCAGCGATGTGTTTCAGCTTTAGTCTGAGAATAGTGCTGATAACACACTGATGTTTTAATTGTTTCTCATTAGCAATTACCCTAACCAGGGACTTTTCACTCTCATGCTCTGACAGTGAAGAGGGACACAAGAAGCTGGGAGGGAGCTGAGACAGGACACCTGACCCAAATTAGCCAAAGGGGTATTCCATATCACAGCATGTCATACCCAGTATATAAACTGGAGGGAGTCACTTGGAAGACCCAGATTGCTGCTTGGGTTGGGCTGGGCATTGGTTGGTTGATGGCAAGTAACTGTATTGTGCATCACTTGTTTTCTTTTTGTTTGTTTTATTCCTTTCTATTTTCTATTATTAATGTTATTGTTATTATATTTTCCTTTTCTGACAATTAGTAAGCTGTTCTTAGCTCAACCCATGGGGTTTTTTACCTTGATTTTTTTCAATTCTTCATAGAATCATAGAACCAAGCTGGTTGGAAAAGACCCTCAAGATCATCAAGTCCAACACTACCCCAGGACTACCAAGACCACCACTAAAGCGTGTCACTGAGGGTCAACTATGCAGTTTTTGAATACTTTCAGGGACAGTGATTTCACCACTTCCTTGGGAAGCCTGTTTTTACCACGCTTTTGAGGATTTACTTACATGGAAGACTTGATTTCTCAGTGTTCTTTTCTGGATGAACTTTAAATTTTGCACAGTTGAAAACCAAAGGCACTAAAGATCCCCTTTGCACTTGGTTATCCATTTATACTTCTTGTAAGTGGTGGTTCCTGTTCAGTTTCCTTTTAATAATTAGGCCGTGCAACACTTCTATGAGTTGATGGTGTGACGCTCTATTTAGTCACATTATGTCAGCCTTCAGGCTTCTACCAGTAGAGAGAAATAGTAATACACAGCACTTGCAGACAGAAACCAAGCTGTCTCAGAGACGGCTTTAATAGAACTGATGCTAACTACTAAATGCAACGAGTCAGCTTTTCCTAACAGCTCAGAACAACCAGAAATGCTATTCACCCCTTTTCCATGAGTTATATAGTCATTCACATGCAATAAAAGATATTTTTTTATACTGACTAGGCTGTTATTTTCTGTAAGCATTCTGAGGCTGACCTTCAAATTTTCCCTGTATTTTCCAAATACCCTCCATCTCACTGAGGGAGATGGCCAGTGAGTGAGCAGCTGCACGCTATTTACTTGCTGGCTGAGTTAAGCCAGAACATGGGTACTTTCAGGTATTAACTTAATTGCATCACCTAAGCATTTATTGAAAACAGTGCCTAAGCTCCTGGTCTTCCAAAACACATTTGCCAAGAGGTGGTAGGCATTGGAGTTTTCATACAAAGAGCTTTAATGGGTGTTCAATACTTAGTGAAGTCTCATTTCCTTAGCTACTGCCATAGGCTAATAGTTTGTAATATTCCTCTCCACAAAATATTACAATAATTAAAAGAATTTAAAAAAAACCAACCCCCCCCCCCAAAAAAAAACAAAATCACAAATGTGAAATTTAGCCTTAGCAGTTTTGTTAGGTTTTGATCTCCTTTAATCTTCTAAGGGTTTTGATAGAGAGCAGGCTAGTGCTATTTCTATTCATGCTGTTGCCAAGCCGTTTTTGTTTTCTAGAAAGCTTCTTTCAGTGGAGTGTTGGGGAAAACTTTCAGCTTAAAACCCACAGCTTTACTATTTAATGAGAGGGCAGCTTGCAAACAGACAAAGAAACCTCCTGTGCATGTCAGCAGAATAAATTTGTTTCCTTTTCTTATTATTAATAATGTTTAAGACTTTAAAATAAACCTCCCTTTATAGCAACACTCATTATATTTTGCATTATTTTTCATATATTTTATGGATTTAAAAAAAAAAAGGCAATTTGTTTTAAAGATGTTAATTTTGCATTTCTTCTCTGAGGGATGACCTTCAACAAAGCAATTTCAGACTTTACTTGGCAAAATCTATTTATATGAGGAGCTACTTTGTTCTGTGCATCAGCAAAGTTGTACAGGAGTACTGTCTTGAAAGCTTACATTTTATTTGCTTATTCAAAATGATTATGTGAAAATTAACTTAATGGGAACAAATTCACTGTATTTGTAAATTTATTTTGTCTGGTTTTAAAACAGTGATACTTTATGGACCAAACTTGTTCAGTGAAAGTTACACTGCTGACAGCTTTACCACTAGGAAAAACAAGGATGAAGTGTTTCTCTGGTATATTTATATTCACACAATCCTGTTTCTGTTAACAGAAGATAACACTGAACCAGATGAGACAATTCTTTTTCACTAGATCTGAACTTCTCTTTTATTATACGTTTTTACAATATTAGTTTTTCCTCACACTTTTCCTCAGTCATGCTAGAAATGCCTTTCTTAACTGTGTCTTAGCTTCTTTTCTGCTTTTATTACTCTCTTTTTTATTTCTATCTTCATATCCCAAATAATGCTCAGATTTAATGCAAAGACTTAATGCACAGGGAAATTTAAATGTTCCCACATCGCTTTTATAAATGGACACAGATATACTCAATACAGAAAGTAAATTAGCTCAAAACCAAACACCAAGATGCTGATCTTCAGTGGATAATGTGTGGACAGTATTTAAAGTCCTTGGAGTTTTGTCATTCACTTTGGTGAAGCCAGGATTTCACAGAGGTTAAAAAGTTATTTTCTGCCTCCCTGTGGTAATTTTTTTTTTCTGTTGTGGCAGAGAAGACATGATAAATAACAGCAGGAAACTCATTTGCTTGATGTAGATATATCCTTTTGAAGTAAGGAGTTGTACACTAAAATGTATTGCTGCAGCTAAGGAATTCCATTTGCTTTGTTCAGAGATTACATTATTTGGAATATATTGATAAAGTTTTATTTTCTCCTAGAGTTTTAATGATTAAGGATTAATTCAGGGAAAGGGTGCTACAAAACCAGTTTGCTGACCCATCACCAGTGCTGTCTAGTTATACAAATGTATATTAGGATGCATATGTTTTCCTTCAGTAGGTTAATTATTATGCAACTTGGTAAAAGTTTATGATTATTTCAGTTAAAGGGTATTCAGAAATCAAGCAGTCAGACAATGAAATTAACAGTCCCATGCAAGTGACTGCTAAGTCCATCGCTGGCCACAACAGAAGTATGAAAATATAATGACTGGGGACATTTTCCCCTCTTAGAATGGAAAAACTAAAATGATAATTTAAATCATAGAGGATGAACACTTCATGATGGAAAGCAATTGCTATTATTGTCTTAGCTAGGACAACATGAAGAGCTCTGGTTTGCTTCCTGATAGAAGAAACTTTCAAAACATTGAGGCAACAAAATGCAAGAAAGCAAGAATTTAACCATTGATATTATCTTTATTACTTTTGAGTAGACCACAGATTATATCTTTACCTTACCTAGTAGGCTTATCTGTCCAGGAATAGGGAATTCCTAAATATAGCCAGTATATAAAAATTTTTATTTTGTCTAGAATACCAGTGGTAATGGGTTAATTTTAAATATATATACATGTATAAAGGGTGCAAACGATATAGAATGTAACACTGTGTTACGATTTCAGCAAAAGAAATAGACTGAAAGGACACTTTTTGCTGAAGTCAAGTTTATGCACATATTCTATTGGCACCAATCTTGTCGTAGAAGCTGAGTTTAACAACATGGTATCCCCAGGAGAAATGCAGGTATATGAGTCACCTGAGTGACACAAAAATAGCAGATGTTCAGTGAATATCCAGTATCTTTAATTCTGTCCTATTCTACTCAATCATTTAAAATTAATTATTTTTAAATCAAAACAACTAATTTTGCTATTTGTATATCAGGCCATAACATCTGCTGTCTCAAATGCAAAGATACAAAACTAAATTCTGTGCTGATTTTATATACTAATCTGATTCAAGGATCTATTATATATTCCCGGCTACGGCATTTCGGTTTCAGGGAATTGCAGCACAGTATTTGATTTGTACGACTGTGGAAGGACTTCTGTGCATTGCTAAATTCTTGACCCTTGAAATTTAACAGAAAATTGCAGTTTGTGCTTAACAAAAAATATGTGTTTAAAACACATTCACTTAACATGTATGTAGATTTGCACAGTGCTTACTTGTCTTTGTTCTGTCCCACAGTTGTAGGACAATCTAGGGAAAGCAAAAACAATCAAAGTGCCCTATAGTTTTTCCTCATGAATACACCCCATCTACCCTCTTCCTTTCCTAGATGATGCAATTATTATCTTTATAAAATATACTTATCTTCAACCCAGAGCTCTGCATATTCATTTATTGCAGTTTGTGCTAGGTAGCAGAAACTAGCTTCATAATGCAGCTTTAGTGAGCAGAGAATTATTTTTCTATTTCTCTGTATGTCATGTTTACAAGTCTTTTTCTGTCTACTCAAACCGTTGACCTGCATTGTTGACTTTCAGCTCAGAGATATGCTATCAAAATGACAACATGCTTGCTGAGCATTTCAAAATATAAGTATAATGAATTGATTTCATTCAGGAGAGGAAGATTAAGATTAGGTACATATTTATTATCTACTTTTAGCATAGAAGCTTCCATATTATTATCTTAAAATTTAAGTCGATATTATACATTATTTAAATAAGAGATTAGATTGGAGAGGGTCACAAAGTTGGAGTGTTTTGTGCTAAAATCATGGTTCAAGTTTTTAATTACTATCAGTATCATGATTCTCTAGACAAAATGTCCTCAGCAGATTTATGGTTCAAAGCTGTCCATAAGCATAATTCTGGGCCCAGTAGGTGTTAGGACATATGCAATGTAGTATGCACCTTAGTTAAAGCCTGTACTTCATTTTGCTCTCAAATAATCTGGTCTGTGAAGATTAAAACAAAGGAAAATACACAGAGATGAAGACACAGCTATTAGTGATTCACATATACACATATATTATTTTCATACATTCTTACTTACTCCATTATTGCAGTGAGAGAGCAGGGAGGGAGGAGAAGGGAAGAGAGGGAGATATCAGGGAGCTCTGATAGAAGCATTTAAAAAGACTGACAAAATCAGGCTAGTTTCAAACCTTAAAAAACACATTGATTAACAAGACATTTCTTGCAGATTTTCTGTTCACACACAACATTCATCACCATCATGAGATATAATAATCATTAGTCTTTAACACATATTCTATATTGTCTGCTAGTATACTATACCATGTAGACAATAACAATGTAATTTTGATGTCCCCATGGGTTCCTCATGGAATCATTCAGGCTGGTGAGTTTTGAGGGGAAAAAAAGAGGGAACCAAAATAGTCATGTCTTCTTTCCCTGGTATTTATGATATTGTCCTTTACAAAAAAAGGGGCGTTTCCCCTGTTCCTGATACTGTTTTTTCTGTTTTGTTTTGCCAGTCAGCCTTCTTAGGTTATAGCTAATAATAATTGGTCACATGATGATAATATGTTCTCTTCTGAAGTTTAAAAAAAAGAAGAATTTTCAGCATCGTGCTCAAGCCTGCTAAGGTCTTTGAAATGAAAGATAATGTGCAAAGTGTGGAAGATAATTTATATTAGAAGATCAGACAAATAATATCACATCATGACTTTCCTTCAAAAAATTTGGAAATATCCAGAGATGTGAATCTGCATTTCAGTATAATTTCTACCTAAAAAAAAAAGTGTTATACCTAAAAGTTATGCTTATTGCACATTTTTTTAAATATATTTTTTAATATTTTTTTCTGAATGTTATTTTTTTAGTTTAATCCTAGGACCTATAAAGTTTAAAAATGTATTTCCTCTAAAAAAATTCATGTTTTGAGGAGGTTTAAGAACAGATGTCTTAAATATTCATAAAAGTGTGCTTGGAAAACAGTTATAAGAAACTATACTCAAGCTCAAATGGTTAGGATTAAAGGCAACTGATATTCACAGTGAGTTTAATTTACCAAAAGAGAGATTTCTTAACAAGGAATGACTGCTTAATTTGCTGTATCTGTTATGTGAAGTCAAGTGGATCTTTGCTTTAAATGTGTTTCTACTTAAAAATAAAACTAAGATTTAAAGAAAGCACAGACTCAGCTAGCTATGTTATGATCTACCGATACTAAATGCTCATATGAGTTTTCAAGACTGATGTAACTTCTTAAAATTAATTATTTAAATTTGTTTTTCAAAATTGATTTTTTTTTTTAATTTTCCAATATAAAAAAGGCTAAATACTGTTTTGCTTGGTTGGTTTTTTGTTCTTCTTTGGTTAGTTGTATTTTTAACAGAAATTTCACTGATTACCTTGGAACTATAATCTAAACTTCTTTAAGACATATTCTTTACAGCTACAGGTTGGGCAGAGAAGAGATTCAGGGCAGCCCTGCAGAGAAAGACTTGGGGGTGCTGATTGATGAGAAAATGAACATGAGCCTTCTTCAGTGTGCGCTTCCAGCTCAGAAAGCCAACCGTATCCTGGGCTGCATCAAAAGGAATGTGACCAGCAGGTCGAGGGAGGTGATCCTGCCCCTCTACTC
>JANRGW010021827.1:0-12475 GCA_024733675.1 Psilopsiagon aymara
CAAGTGCAAGGTCCTACACCTGGGTCAGAGCAATCCCAGGCACAGCTACAGGTTGGGCAGAGAAGAGATTCAGAGCATCCCTGTAGAGAAGGACTCAGGGGTGTTGGTTGGTGAGAAAATGAACAGAAGACGGCAGTGTGCGCTTGCAATCCAGAAAACCAACCATATGCTTGGCTGCATCAAAAGGAGTGTGACCAGCAGGTTGAGGGAGGTGATCCTGCCCCTCTAACTCTGCTTTTTGGAGACCTCACTTGGAGTATTGTGTGCAGTTCTGTGTCCTCACATAAAAAGGACATGCAACTGTTGGAAGAAATCCAGAGGAGGGCCACGAGGATGATCAGGGGACTGGAGCACCTCCCATATGAAGATAGGATGAGAAAGTTGGGACTGTTCATCCTGGAGAAGAGAAGGCTGTGTGGAGACTGCATAGCAGCCTTCCACTACCTGAAGGGGGCCTATAGGGATGCTGGGGATGGAGTCTTCATTACGGACTGTAGTGCCAGGACAAGGGGTAATGGGTCAAAACTTAAGGAGGGGAAGTTTAGATTGGGTGTGGGTAAGAAATTCTTTACTGTGAGGGTGGCGAGGCACTGGAATGGTTTGCCCAGGGAATATGTGAATGCTCCATTGCTGTTGGTGTTCAAGGCCAGGTTGGACAGAGCTTTAGGTGGCATGGTTTAGTTGGAGGTATCTCTGCTCATGACAGGGGGGTTGGAACTTGATGATCTTCAGGTCCTTTCTAACCCTAAGTGTTCTATGATTCTGTGATCTAATTTGGGGTGAAATAATTTTCATTTGCTTTGCGTTTTTTTCTCCTTTTCACTCTTTTATCAGTCAGACACGTTAAGTAGTTAAGAGCACATAGGAATACAGGGATTTATTTCCTGTTCTAGCTCCTAACAAAATCTAGTCTTTGTTGCCAATTTAATCTCTTACTCTCTTTCTCTGATAGTGTAATACTTTATTTTCAGGAAAGGAAACAGAAGTACTAGTAAATTTGAGAACACTTGGCCTTTCTTTGAGTTCAAACAATTCATTATCTAAAATGAACTGTAAAAAAATCACTTCTGTAATCCAGAAGGTAATAAACCTACCTAACATGCCTCAGTATGATATATGAGATCATCTGACTTGATCATTTATGTAAGTTTCTGTATATGGTTTGTCTTACATTGCTGGAAATATTTTGTTTGTTTAAAGGTGGATTTATGCCTCGGTACTTAATGGTACAGCTGTATCCCTCCTGAAGCCTTCCTAGATTCTTGACAGTCTTAGCAAGCAGAGACCAACCCCCTGATGCTGTTTACAAGGAAAGGAAATTTTTTTGAAAGCTCTATACAGCTGCCTATTTACCTTGAGTTTATCCTAAATATATTGTTTTACAGAAAAGAGAATTTACTCACCATGTCCAACCTAATCCTTTCAGGATAAGGTATTTTAAGAAATCATATCACTTTTATTTCTTGATCGGATTAGGTTTCATTAGTTTTCCTTTACTTACATGATGAAAGAAATACCAGAAGAAATGAAAGAGTCAAAGGTTGAAGAGGGATGCAGGTCCATCCTCCAGTCTCTTGCCCCTTTGCAAAAGTGCTTCATTTATTTTTGTTGTTGGACTTTTATTTCTTTATTATTTTTTTAAAGTAGTAGATAGGAATATGAAACTATTTTTATATTTTATGTATTATATTTCTTGGTTTTGCCAAATTACATCTGCAAAAGTTAATTTCCTCTGAGTCAAGAGATGCAAATATATATTGCCACTCTTATACGGAGAATGTCCAACGTAAGTGAACGTTTATATAAAAAACTCTATTGGGCATAATATTTACTGAAAAGTTAAAATTATGAGGAACGCTCTCTAGCAGATACTGATTGCCACATCCTACCCAGTCTTCTTAGAAGTAACAAAGACTGCATTAATCCAGAATGTCTACTGTGCTGCTCAGTTCTATCATACATGATTTGGGTGTATTTAATCAGGTGAATCACCCAGAGGAAACTCATAAAGGAGCAATTGCTTGGGAAATGCAACCTCTGCCTGATCAGGTGTTCATTTTCTTGCACTTGGTGCTGGAAAGACAGGTGTGTTTGGCAAGACCTGTAACAGCAATCTTTGAAGAGCCACGTCCAGTTAAAGAAGCTGCACCTCACTGCTTTTAGTAACAATACAGCTCATTAAAGAGAAATAACTTATTTGTTCATCAGAGTGAAAATTTTGAAACATCACAAATGTTTGGTTTTTTGTTGTTTTTTATTTTTTATAAACCTGAGTTATACTCTCTGGTGATGGCAGTTGCAGTTGCAAGTTAATTATATTTATTGAGAAAAGAACATATAGGCTTCATAAAGTGGATTTATACTTTCAGTTTATTCCTAATTTTGAGGTTTCATTTTTATTATAGTATCTGCATTGGTGGTAAAGGCGCCACCATAAGTTTCATTTTAAAACATTTAGTTGTGATGTTAAGCATATTAAGAAAGTCCTTTGTCTAGCTTGTCTAAAATAAATTACAGGATTTAATTTAGGGCATAGCAGTGTATTTATTCCAGATAACACAAAAACCCTGATGTCTCCACAATTTTGTTGGTTTTTTTTTTTTTTTTTTTTCCATGCATGTAACAGAGCTAGCTATTTTCACATCTCTTCCATTTTGCTAAAGATCAGGCCTGAAAGAATGCCTCAGACCTGAAGGATTCTCTGTATGATCATGGTGAAAAATCTGTAGTGTGAGTTTTATTTACAGTAAAATGTTTTCTTTCTTTCTCCCCAGAACTGACTTACGTAAATTCAATTCTGCATCACAGTATATGACATAATAAGGGATGAGGCCTTTTAACATGTAATAATATTCTGCATATTTCTTAAAATTCTTTCCTCTCTCATCATATTGTCTATTTCAGTGGTAGGGTTTTTTAATTTTTCTTCAGAAAACAGTATCTTGTTGGTCATGCTATATATGGTAATGAGGTATGTCATCACTGCACATAGTATGGAGGATTTTCACAAGGAAGATTTGTTTGGCCTTTTTTATTTGCCTTTAACTTACGTAAAATGTATGTTGGACATAGACTTCAAGTGTCAATTATGAGCTTCTAGCTGAATTCTGAACACATTTGTTATTGTACAGAGTTCTTTGTTGTTTGTACAAGAGAAAGAAGTCAAGTGTGGGAAATTTTGAGAAAAAATCATGCGGATGATATCCTTCACTAAAGCTTAAGTCCTCTTAATACATTTCTGAATCTAGTTCTGTGGTATTTTTTTCATTCCTATATATACAAGTAATATGTATCTTTTGATAAAAAAAAAAAAAAAAGTTGTGACCCTGTGCTTATTTCATCCTTATATATTTTCTTAACTTTCTAAAAAAACCCCCAAACCTTCAACTTCATTTATTTCAAATGCGTGTGTTCCTGTGTGGTCCAGCTGTGGCTGTCTTGTTAGGAAAGCAGTAGATGTGCCTGCATTAAGAAGCAAAGATGAGAAACAATTTGTATATTCTAATGCTGTGTATTGCATATATAGGTTTTGTCTACGTTTCTTCCATTAAGGAAAAAATAAGAATTTCCAAACAACAGCTGAAGCTGCAGGCTGTGATGCACTTAAAAAAATTCCATTCTGGAGAACTTTACTTTTGTGTTACACATGTGCATCATATTCATTTCTGTATTGACAGCTTACCAGTGTACATGACATTTTATCAGAATACCCATCTGTGTTCCTTTACTAATATAGCATTAAATTGTCCCTCGTGGTGGGCAAAAGCTATATTTGAAGAACAGAGGCTTGCTTTATTACCTGTAATACCTTTGTACCATCTTACCACCTGTGTGATGCATACTGTGTAAGAGAGTCAAATGACATATCTGAGGGCTGAGCTTTAACCTGGTAAATGGAAAAGCAGGATGGGTTAAGAATTTAAATCCATTATTCTGTAGGCTAATTTTAATAAATTGCTATCAGTGTGTAATTTGTAACCCAGCTGCCAGCTTCCATTAGGAAATAAAAGTTCAAGGCAGTTAGGTCCCTTTTGCCATTCTTTGGTGCAAAAACCTGGTGTGCTCTTCCGAGGTTTTTAGACTTAAACCTTTTATTTTCTCTGTAGGCTTTTGGGCTGTGTGCCAGGTTGTTGTGTGTCTGTGCAGTTTGTATCTATTGCTGACTGGTAATTTGCTTCTGCTGGGTAAGTGCCTGCTTCTTTTTCAGTACACATAAACAAGCTGGAAGAAGAAATAATAGGTTAGGTGCCTTGTATTTCCAGCCATGCACAAACAGTGTCAAGGTTCAAGAGAATATCCACTTCAAAAATCTGTCCTTTTATCAGTGGCTGAGGTGTGGCCTTTTAAGTCAGAGATGCATTTCAGTCAGCTGGGCACATGGTGCTTTAATGTGTAGCAGGGATGTTTGGGCTTTTATCCCATAGCATTGATCTGAATTACTGCAAGTAGGAGGAGGAATCAATTCTCTTTGGTGCTAGATTTGAGCTGCCTTAACTATAGAATCACATTTCAATTTAGACTTACTTCCCACTGTAAAAGATAAGGGCTTCTTTCAGACATACTATTAGGTCTCAACCTTGAAGGTTTCTGTTATAATTTCAACATTTATCCACTTATCTCATGAATAAAAGGTTTCCGTTTTAATTCTAGTAATCCCCTGTGTGGAAGCCCTTAACCAGATTCATTGCTGAGAGCACGCAGATCGGCTACTGAGTACAGTTATATTGATTTCCCCTGCTTACTTAGGGGAGGAATCAACTCAGCTTCATTAACAACGAGCCAGCACTCACCTGATCTGTTCTTCTGTATGACTTTCACTAGCTGACATCTCTTGCCTTCAGTTTGAATTACTGATCTTACACAGTTGAAAGCCCATAAATGAATTCAAGCAGTGACACTGAGACTGCCATCTTCTCATTGTCTTTCAGAGCAAAACTGTGGGGCTTCATCATTCAGTCTTTTCTCTGAGATTTGCAACTGTGATTTGACTGTGCAACATTTTTTTATGCTGACAAAATTAAATAACTGTTTTTTCCAGTGCCTAAATATCATTTAAGTCACAAGGAGCAACTCTTCCCTTCTGTACTTTGTGTTTGTGACTGTTAGAGGACTTGCCATCACCTTTGATTATGAGTGCATGGAGTTTGAACTGCTGAGTTATAGTCGCTCCAGATTATGGCTCAGAGAATATCTGCAGGCTAACCTGCATCTCCCTGTCTCTTTTTGGATCTTCAGATGGACTACAGTTTTATTGCTTTTTTCCCAGAACTTTTGAGTCTGCCAAGCTTCAAACTTGGGGGTAACAAATGATATCGACTCATTCTTCTATTTGCGGCTGAGCCTTGAGAGCCTTTCAAAGAACTGGGAGTTCCTTTGGCAGCTGTGCTGCTGTTACTATCTAAAATCTAGAAGAAGGAATGCATATGAAAATGAAAATAATAGAGGAGTGGAGAGAAATAGGGTTATCTTTAATATAAGAATAAGAGTTCAGTTTGATTTTTATTTTTTCTTAGCTACTTAGAGCTTGACAGTACAGATGTTTTTGAAACATCTGAAGAGAAAAACCTCATTTAGGGGTTATGGTTGTTGAGGTGTTGTGGAGGATTGTGTGAAAACCCCGGTCAGATCAAAATCAGTAATGCTAGCCTGAAATAGCTGAGGGTGAATTTAGCAAGGTTAGATAACTTAACAGAGACAGGATGAAATGAATCACACCATTACATTAGAAATATGAGCTGGAAGACTGTCATGCATGTGGTTGTTTCTGAGGGACATGTGTCTGAAGGTCCATGTGGTTATTGTAGTTTTACAGTCAACTGTATGACTTGAAGTTTTTCACAGGTCTACAGCCTGAAAAGTACTCTCATGCCACATGAATAGTAAGAGCATATAGGCAATTTTCTTTAGTATACAGCAGATGATGCATTTTGGTAATGTTTTGTTGGCTATTCCTGCTTATTGAGCAAAACTTCAAATAATTTTTATTAGAATGCTAGAGGGGTTGTGCTTGCTTTCATTGTTTATATTTATCCACAGTATTAAATTGACTTTTGATTTAAAAAAAATGGTTTTGCAAAACTTACAGTTCATTGACTACATTTTTAATTGTCAGAAATCACTAGTATCTCTAAACGGTTTTTTATAAAAGTGGACATGCTGTGGGCACTATTCTTAGAATGAATGTGTGTATCTTTTGTAAGCTACTAAGAAAAACTTGTGTCTTCAGTTTGCTTGTAATTTTTAACCTAATCCCTGTTTTGCATCTTTTTTTATATATAGTTTAACAGTGTATTCTGCATGCATGACACATATAAAGGGTAATTGACATTTTTTTACATTTGAATATGTGTATATTCTTTCAGGCTTCAACATTATCTTTCATCCAAACCAAACCTATAAAGAAAAAGTCTATCTGCTACCACAGATAAAAAATATTTTAGGCTCTAGGCTGCCTGTGTATTCTAGAAACATACCAAGAAAAAGTAAGATAGTAACTTGAAAGTTTAAGGAAATTTCGTTCTTTCATAGGTTTAAGGGTTAAAATTTATCTAGGTCATCAAAGCCTCTAGCAGTGAGCTGTAAAGATACCTTGTTCATAAATTGCTCTTGTAAGTACTGCAGTGTTCTTCCCTTCTCCTCACTTTTAGATTTGATGTCTTTCCTTTATAACTGCACGTGTTTTTCTGATCCACATTCTAGCAAAGCATTTGCACTTTTTATGCGTACTGGTCCCTGCAGACACCATGTATCACCAAAAAAAAAAAAAAAAAAAAGGAAAAAACAAATCAAAACTAACAAAGTGTCTTCTTTCAAGATATCTGACCTCTGTATGTGTTTATGTTACTTTGTGTTACATAATGCATGACGTTTGCTGCAGAGGGACTATTTGATAGAGGTTTTGTCGAAAATCAAGTTATGAATCTTAAACTGGAAAAATTGGCTACCACTGTATATTTTGATGCTACATATGGTAGTAGGGTTCCAGCTGATGCTTCTGGATCTGTATGGTCCACAATTGGACATGATGCCCCTGTTTGGGGGATTCTGATTCTGAGCATATTTGGAATATAGCAGACTTTTCAGATGGAGTTAATGAAAAAAGTTATAGATTTCATGCACAAGAAGGAATTTTACAGAATCTGGTTCAGAGGATATTCAACCTTTTAAGAACTGATCACCTGAAGGGTGGTGCTGGCTAATGCAGTCCTTCTACACCTGGAATTATTTACTGTATTACTTGCCTGGGTATCTGTGTGCTGCATTCTGCATTTTAATCTGGACAGGAACATGAAGCCTGAAAAGACAAGCTTGAGTGTTGCTCAGGTTGCTTAATCTTGAGACTTCAGTTATGAAGATATCAATTTAATTCAGGTGACTGTTATCCTTCTCTGTCCATCTTATCTAGGATTGCAGATACCTTCAGCAGTGTGCCCTTGAGCAGTGTTTACTGTGAAGAACTTGAGTACCATTTGTTTATCATTATGGAAGGTGTGGCAATTACTGTTTGGAGCTTTCTTGGTTTTATATATAAAGAAAGCTGAGTTACCCTTAAGATTCATTGTAACAGCACCATAATGCAACTCAGCACTGAACAAAGCAAAAAACAGGGAATTCTTTTCTTTTCATATAAGATAATAATAAAAATTTCAGTTAGCTGCCTGCTGCGTCTTTTTCTTCCATGCACTTTGACATTTAGCACTGTAGTGGTTGTAATTTTCTTTGATAAAAAAAAAAGCCCCCTTTTTTTTTTTTTTCAAATTATTCAGCCATTTTAAGAATTTTTCTTATCCTAATTTTAAAAAATGTATACTGTAAGCACTGTGGACAAGATCTTTTTGTTAATCTTGGCAGAGCTCTGCTTACTTGTAGCAGTCATGGTTATGGTTTACAGATTCCAAGATAGCCGTAGGGCTGGGATTAAGTACTACTTCACTGACAGGGAATAAATTATATAGGAGTTCCTCAAGTGGGAATGAAATGACAATCATAAATATAATGAATAAAAATATCTGTAATCTGATTTGTAATGTGATTTGACTGAAGACAGTGGGTGCTTGTGGCTGTCATTTGAAAATTGTAATGAATGTCAGTAGTCATTTTAAACCCTGGCAGTTATATATCCTGGCTGACAAAGTAGCAATTCAATTTCTAAACAGCTGGCCTTTCTTGCGCCATTCAGTGAAATATCACTTTGCTTTGTAGTTGCTTTCTAATTAGTATTCTCAATGCTGTTTGGCTGATAAGAGAGGTGCAAAAGCAAGTAATGTTGCAATTTCTGATAGGGAGTTCGTGGCTTATAATAGTTTGTTCCACTTTGCAAAAGCACTGCAGCTTTCGGCATGTTTCTCCTGCCTTAAAAAAAAAAAAACAAAAAAAAAAAAAAAAAAAAAACCAAAAAAAAAAAAAACTTATCTGTCCATGCGTAGGAATTGTCTAGTTATGTGTTATTTATTAAAAGTGCATGCAAAGAAAAATAAGTACGAGAGACATAGAATTGTTTGATTCTGAGGGGCATTTAAGATAGCTTTTAGCATTTTTATTTTTTTTTTTTTAAATAATGCATAACCAAGGTCAAAGACAGGCCAATAGATTAGTTTGCTTTTAGCAGACAGATTTAGTGAAAAGATATGATTATGTTCTAGGAGTACCAAAGTAAAATTAACAGAACCTCTTACTTCCTGAAGCACTACTCAAATGGTAGAATTGGAGACCCTAGGAATGCGCTTGCTGTCCTTGATAAATAGAGGAGTTAGATATGATTGCTTATGTAATACCTGGTGCCAAGTAACAAGGAGAGAATAAGCTCCTCGTTTCTTAAAACGGCAGCGTTTCTGTGCTTACTTTTAGCTATGTCCTCAGCTTTACTCACTAGGGCTTTATTAGATCTAGAATATGTGGGGTTTTTTTGTGAAGAGTCAGGTAAGCTCAGAAGTGTCTGTGACACAACGTAAAAGGGATGTGTTCTCCAGTGACAAGCATTTGCTGAATCAGTCTCAAAAGCCCCAACCACACTTTCTTGTTTTTAATTTTTACCTGCCAGCTTATTAATATTTCTTAACTTTTTACTAGTACCAGAGTTCTTGTAGTATAATTACGTATACATCTACCCAGGAGATTAGAAAGTGAAGGACAAAATTAAGCACATTTGCTTAAGCCAGATTTGTGTTTCTTTTATTTTCCTTTTTATTTTTTTTATTAAAACAAAACCAACCGAACAAAAAGCCAACCAACAAAAACACCACCCCCCCACCCCCCGCACACAAAAAAGACCCCCCCAAAATCATATTGTTTACTTTGGGAAGGACTTTGATATCTTATTTTATCATTTTGTTAACCTGTGTATTATTTTAGGAGATTGCAGACTATAGCATATTCTGTTTTCTGGTCAGTTTTGAAAATTAATTTCTGTTTTTTCCATTACTATATTCCAATTGAACGCTTTGTGTGTAATAGAGCTATTATATTGTCTGTGTGTTTAATTACGTTTAGCTCTGTAAGAGTGTCAGGGTTGGCATTTAGAAGATTTGTGGCTGAAAAACGTTTTCTAGGGAGTATTAGACATATCTTTTCATTCCAAGTAGAATGTGTTATGGACTATGATTTATAGTTTAAAACAAAGCACTAGAAAATACTGATGTTTACTGGAACTGTAGTCAAAATCTGCTATTGTTTGTATTTGAAGCAAAGCTGACATAAATTCCTTGAATAATTGCTTTTCCATTGAGAGATCCTCTTTAGCGAAAATTCACTACTTTTGGAATACTCTTTTGGTGGGGACGTTTCTTTGACAAAAGATAGGCAGACTAGATAAACTAGTTAAGGGTTGTATGTCCATATTATACATATACATACATGTATGTTTAGTATAGTTTATGCATATTCTAATAAAGTCATCGTCATCTTTGGTGTTTTGTTGTTTTTTGTTTTTTTCTTTCCTCTACAAGATTCCTTATTCAGTGTAGAGGAACGACTAGGAGAATGAGAAGCACTGAACTGAAAAACATGGGAGGAATACGGAGTGTTAGAGTAGAAAGTCATGGGTGAAACAGGCTAGATTGCAGATCTTTGAAAATGGAGGTGTCCTGTTTCAGCAATGTTGTCTCTACAAGGTTCTAGTAGGATCATTTAAATCAGACTTTTCAGTTCTCTCTCTAATTGTGCATTTCTTGACTGCCTGACTTAAAATGCTGCAACCTGTGAGGGGGTTATGTGCAGCAGTTCATGAACAGCTAGTCGTTAGGGTATCAGGAGAAAAAAAATTACTATTTAATGGTTAGACCAGTTAATGGTTACTTAGGAAAACTCCCATAGCATTCTGCAGTCAGAAAGATGTTCAATCTCGCCTTCAAAACAAAGATTGTAAGGTTTAAATTAGGTTTCTCAGCACCTTTTCCAGTTGAGTTTTGGTGACTTTGAGAGACAGAAATTACACTGCATTACCTGAACAGCCTGTTTTAGTGCTAAGGGGCTCTGTGAAAGTGTGCTTTTATTTGTTTGGTTTTGCTTATTATGTTTTGGTATGTTTTCTTATAGAAAATGTCTCAAAAAAATTGTTAGGAGCCTGAAATTTGTTAGGTTTTTTGTTAGGAGGCTGAAATTGGAAGACTGCTTTAACTTTGCCTCTTCCTAATTTCTAATAAAGGTGTAAACATTCTCTTAAACAAATTTTCCACATGTAATCTTGTGGTTTCGTTGTATGCTATGTTTATCCTCATTTACCTAGAAGAAGAGATGTTTATACCTGTTTTCCCAGTTGTGCCATTCCAAAGGAGATTTGAATCCCACATACTGGAAAATTAAGTCACCTGTGTTTAAGTGTTCTGAATTTTGTAGTTAGAAACAATGCAATTCTTGCTTAAAATACTGTTCAATGTAACTACTAAATTCAGTGTAACTACTAAGCTGTTGAATGTGTCATCTTTTAAATTTGCTTTCGCAAAATTGGTATGCATACATACAGGGTAAGAATTTAGCAGGACTTAAAAGCAAAATAAAGCAGAGCCCCTGTATTGAGGAAAGAACTGCTTTGGACTGCAAGGTGATTGTCTCAAAAGGGCTTGGGTGCTTGAAGATGATAAACAGAAGCAATTACTGACTTACTGGTCCCTATTTTAGGTTTTCCTTATACAGAAGCTTGTGTCAGCAGTGTTCAATCTAGAAACCCTGCAGGAAACATACAATAAATATCTGAGACAGATACCAAGAATTTAGGCCATCTGAAAGGTTACCCTGAGGTAAACTGAAAATAAAGATGTCATTTGATCAAGAAATTCTTCTCCCCCATAAGGAACATATAGTGAAAGTATATTTACCTGCAGATGTATTCTTTTCTCCCTTGGAAGAACAGTGAGCAAAATACAGTGTCAAAATCTGCATTTAAACTAAGATGCTTCATGAAAGAAGATAGGGCCAGATGGATTTTTAACGCTTAGTTGAACTAGTATAGCCATCCTTTTCTGTAGGGAAAAGAATAAGAATAATACATGGAACAGTATGGGTGTGGTGTTGGGTAAAGTGTAAATTTCATTGTTTAGACGATAAACTACCCTAAGAATCACTTTCCTTTGCTTCACCTTAAGAACAAGTAATGTTAGAGTTTTGATTGATGATGATGTCTTCTTGTGTGACCTGTAGTATAATTTAAAAAGCCCATTCAGTTATTGCTCTGATTACCCTGTTGTGAAAAGTGATCAGAAATCTATGGTAACAGGGTAAAAAATAACCCAAGAATTAACCAATACCATCAATAAAATCCAAAAATTCCAAAAGCAGTATATGAAATTTTTTGTTTGTCTTTTAACTACAGCTTGCTGTGTAGCTTTAGGTACAAGACCTTTACATCATGAAGAAGTTTGCTTGGTACGGGTTGGGAATAAGATCCTACATCTTCTAGGACAACATGTGGGCAATGGCTCAATGTCCAGCTGGAGGCCAGTAATGAGTGGTGTCCCTCAGGAATTGGTGTTGGGACCAGTCTTGCTCAACATCTTTGTTGGTGACATGGACAGTGGGATTGAGTGCTCCCCCAGCAAGTTGGCCAATGACATCAAGCTGTGTGGTTTGCTTGATACACTGCAGAGAAGGAATGCCATCCAGAGGGACCTTGAAATGCTTGTAAGGTGAGCTGGTGCTAACTTTCTGAAGTTTAGCGACGACAAGTGCAAGGTCCTATACCTGGGTAGGAGCAATCTCAGGCACAGCTACAGGTTGGGTAGAGAAAAGATTCAGAGCAGCCCTGAGGAGGACTCAGGGATGTTGGTCAATGAAAAGATGAATATGAGCAGGCAGTGTGCACTTGCAGCCCAGAAAGACGACCATATCCAGGGCTGCATCAAAAGGAGTGTGACCAGCAGGTCGAGGGAGGTGATCCTGCCCCTGTACTCTGCTCTTGTGTGACCTCACTTGGAGCATTGTGTGCAGTTCTGGTGTCCTCAACATCAAAAGGACATGGAACTGTTGGAACAAGTCCAGAGGA
>JANRGW010021831.1:0-10679 GCA_024733675.1 Psilopsiagon aymara
TGGGTTGCCCAGGGAAGTTGTGAATGCTCCATCGCTGGTGGTATTCAAGGCCAGGTTGGACAGAGCCTTGGGTGATACGATTTAGTGGGAGGTGTCCCTGCCCGTGGCATGGGGGTTGGAACTAGATGATCTTAAGATCCTTTCCAGCCCTAACTATTCTATGATTCTATGATTCTACTTCACTTTTTTTTTCCCCCAAAAAAAATACTTTACTAAAGAAAGCATACCTACAGTGAAAAAGAAGCACACATAAGCATGCACTTAGGAATTCTGTACTAACTAAAGACATAAGAAATTGGACAAATTTTAATCCTGCTACCCAAGATAGTTTTGTAACATGTATCTTGTTATTCAGGTTTTAGCTCCTGTTTTGCTGGTGTTTCAGGTCCCACAGCAGTCGTACGGATCCGAATGACAAGATTACATTGGCTAAGCACTAACTGCCATCTGCTGGAAGGATATTTTCTAGCAATAATGAGGCTGGAGTTACTTGTTTTGGCTGCCATATACAGAAAAAAAATGAACTAATAGCATTCTAGAAGTTAAGAAACTGAAACTTTAGCTGCAGCATACCAAAGACCTTCACATGCTGTTTACCAGTGGAGAAATGAGTCACAGAGGAAAAATTATTTATAGAGATCTAATGGAAGAGGCCTAGAGATGTGATCTAAGTCCTAATCCACTTTTCTGTATGGTATCTGACATTGCTCCCATTTTAGCTCATAAACCCCACTAAAAACAGTTCTGTATTCATATTATTTCAACAGAACCATCTTCCTCTAGCCATGTGCTAGTACTGCACATTCAAACAGAAAAGGGTCTCAGTCTTCTTGTTTTACATAAGATGTAAAGCATTTAAGCTAACCTTGATGATAAAACATTTTAAAAAGAGAAACAAACCTAGTGTTCCTGTAATGGTATTATTGATGGCTGCTGTTACACACGTACATGCTGCGTACTATTCACACTGAATATTTGCGTTTGAATATATTCAATTAGACTTCGAATTCATATTTCCATGATGTGACTGAATGGAATGAAATGTCATAATCACCTCTGAACTGAAAGAAATTGTACACTGCTTTTGATACTCTTTGGTAAGCAGTAGTATGCTGTCTGGTTTGGTTAGTACATTAGTGTGTTGCAGTTGGACTGCTCACACTGACACTTATCCATCACTTCTGAACCCAGAGTGCTGCTATCAGCTGCACGTAATTTTGCCATGCATGAATTGCTCAGTCTGGAATTTTCCATGCTGGATGTTTGCCTCTAGACAATTTTCTAGAAAACTTCAGTCAAAAGCTTTCAGCTGTTTCTGAAAACACAATTACGAAAAAAAAATACATTGTTTTGACCATGCTAAAAACTTCTGGCAGGCTTTTATTTAAATACCTTTAACACATCCATCCTTTGGTACAGAGACATCCTGTTTGCAAGCTGGGTGGTCTATTTATCAAAGATTAACTTCTTGTTGTCCTCATGAAATTTTATCAAAGTTTGGTCACATTAAGACCTTGAAGCCTGTGCATAACAGATGCTTTCAGCAAAACCCCAGTTTTGAATTAAACTCTCCCAGAGTCCATTCACCCAAGCAGGCTGCAGGCTCAGGCTGCACATTAATTTCCCCATGTTTCTGGCTCCAAGTTGTTGATGTTGCTGGATAAGGTCTGGGCGTGGAACCTGAGAGCAAGGATGCACTTTCAACAGTCACAACACCAGGTCTTGTTGGTACAGGAGAGAGGAAAAGGGAGCTGGCCTAGGCAGGAATGCCATTGTAAGTGTGGGTGGAGTGGAAGTTGCAGCATGAGAGAGGAAAGCTGGAATGGACTGCCAAGGTGCTGAGACCTGTGGGATGGGAATAATTAAGAACAGACAAAAGGCTGGGGTGGGTATTTTGGTATACAGTTTGAGATGGGATTGAGATAAAGTTCTAGAGGAGTCTGACAGTAAACATATAGGCTGGTAGGAATGAGGTATGAAAGGGATACGGGTTTAATTAGCGACCAGATATGGTGAAAATGGTGGGAAATGCCTAGGAAGAAACAGTAGAACAAGAACCTAAGATCAGATGACAAACCTAAAGGAGAATATCAGAAATCACTGTGAATGGGGAAGCTGAGGAAGATAGACTAGGTGAGGAGTTAGTAGAGAAGAACCACAGAAATAATATGGGTGAGCCAAGCATGGAAACATAAGCTGAGGAATACAAACTGTCCAGTGAAGGAGACAGGAAGGGAGTAGAGATGGGGTTTAGTTGGATCAGTGAATAATACTAGCTTGAGAAGTCTGTCAGTCTTAGTATTTCTTCACAGGCATTTAAAGCCAGGTTGGAGAGGGCTTTGAACAACCTTGTCTCCTGGAAGGTGCCCCTGCTCACGGCAGGGGGCTTTAAACTGGTGATTTTTATGAAGATGTGGTTCCAGCCCAAACCATTTTATGATTCCATGATAACTTATTCTGAGACTCCTTCAGCAATATGGACATATGTCTTAGTGGACTATGCCTGAGGCATGGGCTTGGCATCCACAACTGATGTCATTATATACATACACTATCTTTTCCTCCCGTTTCATTCACCGATCTGCTGTGATGATGCATTTACTGCTAGGGTAGTAAAGGAAACCATGCTGTTTGCTGGCCAAGTTGCGCTGTGAACAGAGGAGGCTGAAGTCTCTCATTTCAGTAAACATACCACCTATCAAAAGACATTATGTTTTGACTTGGTTATATCACTTCCCTCAGAAAGGTTGTACATGTGTGTCTATGCATTCATTTCTCTTTGCTTACCTTTTCCTCACTGAGTGGGAGGGAGACGAAGGAGGAGACATTGTGATTTATCACTTCAACCTATCTTAGAGCTGCCTCCTTCATTCTTGCATGATGCTTTAAAAATGAGCCTCGAGTATTTTCATGCATTTGGTATGAAGAGAGCTGAAAAGCATAGGCTCATGTTTAGAGAGTCAACACATTGGGAGCCACAGGCTGGAAAGGCCAAGAAGAGTGGGCAGAGCTGTGGGCAGCTGGCAGTGAGCACCAACAGCTGACTGGAAGTTGCGGTATTTCTTGCACTGGGTCATGTGAAGATTCCACTGCGTCCCTGGCCATACACTGATTTTGTAAGGAAACCTAATCTCAAGAATTCTCAACCCATTTCCTCATAATTTTTGAATACCACAGTGGTCTCAGGGGCACTCTACTGATAGAGTAGCAATCCATCGTTTTTGGATTTTCACAATCATGGTTAGAAGTTATGTTGTGACTTCAGCAACAAACCAGATGCCATTCTCTCATGTGACAGAGGAGCAGGGGAAGGAAGTAATGCAGAGACAAATAGAAAGTTTGCCCCTATCCATTGAAGACTGTAGGAAAAATGCCCATTTCCATTACAGTAAGAAGAAATCTAAAATACATGTAAGACTACAAGAAACTCAGTCACTTGTAAAATATTATGGATGAGTGGATTTAGAATTGGTACTAACTCATTCCACACTAACAAAACATACTTAAAAACTCCAATGTCCTGTAAAGATGTGTGTTCTGTTAACTAGGAGGGGGAAAAAAAAAAAAAAGCAGAAAAGAAAAAAGGATTCAATTATTTGAATATTTGAAATATTTCATGTGTAGCTAGAGTATAATTTTAAAAGAGCCTCAATGAAGCTTCCACAACTGATCTTTAGTCTCTTTAGACTGGATTTAGAACAAATAACAACCCATGTTATTCAGTGACAGACAAGGAAGTCTTTTAAACCAAGTGGGTGCTGTGTGTACTTAAAGGCTTCCATTGCTCTCTGGTGGCAAAGGTTCCCAGGCACCAAACCTTTCCTGAGTGCTTAAAAACAGCTTTTTCAACCTTCTCTAAATTCTAAGCTCTTTTCTTTCATCTTTCTCAGTCCACCCTTGCTTGTTCCTGTCTTGGGTTCATGTGAGTGCAGAGTCCTGTGGTATTGCTGCCTAGTGCCCAGAAAAAGCTGTGCTGTGCAATAGCAGCTCGCTCTTATGTGCTCCAGCTAATTAGTGTCAGGAGGAACAAAATCAGAAAGGAAAAAAAAAAGTCATCTCAAAAATAGTCTCTTTTTCCTTTTTTAGCATCAAAAAATTATTTTGCTCTGCTGTACTAGTGTCAGGAAGACAGAATCCAAATCATGCAAATACAGTTCAAATGTGGGGAGAAGTATTTTATTCCCCATGCACAAAATTTCTCCCTCCCCCTTTTAGCTGGCAACATCAAGGCAGAGTAAAAATAAAATCTTTGAGACTCACTTGGAACTTGCTGCTGCCTCTCTGTAGCAGAGTTTCTGGATGTCTGAGCTTCAGTTCACAAGCACATGCCAATACAAAGCCCCATATTGAGCTCAGAGGCATCATTGGTGATGCTTTTCTACTTGACATGATTTCATGGTTTTAGAAAGTCTTCATGCCTTTCCACTAAGAAGTAATTCAGTTCCTTGGTCTCTGGGTAGTTCACCTTCGTTTTATGCTCCTCCTACTTTTTATCATAAGGCCAAATTTCCAAAGCTGCAGAAGTGCTGAAGTTGGGAGGGAGGCACAAAAGGAGCAAGGGCATGGTAAACATTTCTGGAAGAGGGCACCAAGTACCTGTGCAGAGGACTAACTTGTGCACAGGATTCAAGTTTTCTGCATGTTGTGCCTGTGACCAAGGATGACATGACCAAAGATTATACCTTCAGCATATACTTTTGAACCAAGTAGAGGGGATAAAAGAGATTGGACAAGATTTGTCATGAAGAAAGTTAAGGTCTCCAGGACAGAAACTGTCTTTTTGTTCTGCTTGTACACTACGCATCTTAGTGGGTTCCTCACGAGAACTCACTGCACAGTACAAATAATAAGCAGCTGAAGAACTTGGTTGATCTAAGGATCATTTAAGCAGTTAAATCATGTCCCACTTTTTGTTCCTTTCTTACTTTTTCAGCAACACCTAATGTTCAAGATGTGCAAGTCTAAAATTAATTCTTTCTAAAGTCAAGCTGAATGGAAAAGATCCCATGTTTTCAGCAGTCAGAATTGTTAATACTGAGTGAAAGCACAAGCATGATCAGCATGCTCCTGAGAAAGCAGAAAGTAGTGTGTAGTCCTGCTATTCTTTTTGATGGCTTCTGGCTGAGAGGATTAATGCAAGGAAGGCATGGAGAACTATGCTTGTCCAATGCTTTGGTCTTGGCATTTTTCTCCAGACGCTGCTGCCTGGATTTCCTACTTCACATCACAGTGCAAACTTTTCTAGGTGATCAGCATATATTTTTCAGTGCTGGGTAACACTGCTGACAGTCTTACAGCTGACAAAATAGTGGGTGCAAGTTTGGAAATCCTGTTTTGTAGTGCTTTACTACAGCATCTTAACCACATCCAGTGTTCCTAGTCAGTGACTTCTCTTAAACTGTCACATACTTGAGTAGGAATCCTGCTAATACAAGGCAAGGAGCCATTTTTAGTGTTATTATCACTATTAATGCAGGTCTCACTTTTCCCTTGTACCCCAGTATATTGCAAGTAATTGCTGCCATAGCTGATGAAGGGAGCAGAGGGGACCAGATAAAAGGTTTCCTTTTAAGTCATCCCAGACAATTTCCTGCAGATAATGTCTCTGACTACCCTTCCTTCTCCTGATCTGCCCTTTTCCAGCACCACAACATCTTCTCCTCTTTCCTGAGAATTAAACTACTCTAGTTTTCTCTTCCTTTAGAAGACAGTTGCAAAAGCTGATTTGATTTCTGCTGTAATTTTTTGAGGCTTGGAGAGTTATCAGCCTAGACAGAAAATTTTACCATGATGGAAATGAGCCAGGTGCTCCCTAGCAGCTAAGACAGATATGAGATCTCTAAAGAAGAGCCAAAATTGGAGTACATTAAGTCAAATTCTCTTTCTTTATTTCAGGATGTTTTTCTTCTCTAACACATGTTAGCAGATGGAGCCTCCTTCATATTTTTCCCAGCCAGACTGATCTATTCAAGTGTTTGGGTCCTCACAGCAGTAACTAAAAGCAATGTTGCAGAGGTGCCCCAGGGCACACCATGAAGGGGACACCAGTGTACCCGACACCACAAAAAAAATATAATGATGCACCAAAAAAAGAATTGTTTTGCCCTAAAAAATGTGCACTCTAACACAGGATAAAAAGTTGTAAGATACAGATGGAGTAACTGGGGTAAAGGCTAGCAAGCTTTAAAACTATATTATATTTTATTTCTTGTTTCTTGTTCAGTTATATATATTCAAGCGGATTATGTTTAATTAAAAAAAATAAATCAGGGAATGATTTACAAGGACTACAGAATTAGAAAAGGGCACAAGTGCATACCTAACTGGAATGAAAAATGTGGCAGGATCCAGGGGAAGCTGAAGGGCTAGGAAGAAGGCAAGTCAAATAGATGAGTTTGCAGAAATGGCAGCAAAAGAAACAAGACCAGTAAGAATGAAAAAAGAGATAACACCCACTCTGGCACACACAGCATATCATTTGTGCCTGATGAATAAATGAACCATCCGTTGGCCTTTTCAAAAATCTCTCTTCATTACTGCTTGAATGGTACTGCAAGAAATGTGTTATTTCAGAATGATTTATCCCAGAGTACTTCGGGAAAATTAGTCACCATAGTAAGAAATGCTTTCAAAGATTATCCAGACGTCAGCATTAGGAATTACATGTAACTTTTGGAGGCACTTTGGCATCTGCATAATTGTATCACCTCGGATTTTAATAGGAGTCCAATATCTTGTAAGGATTTTTAGGCATCTGTTACTTCTTCCCTAATGCACACAGACTGCTGGTATCCTGAGAACATTTTTTTATTATTGTTCACTATGATTCCCCAAAGAATATCCCACACTTCATGAGAAGATTTGAGAGTATGATTTTAATACAGGAAATAGAGTGTCTATTTTAGACACAGTAAAAATGAAGCATCAATTGTTGAATAGTCTCCATAAACATCATGTATAAACCTATGTATCATAAAAGTTAGTCCTTATGTTAGAGTACTGCTTTACTATTATTATTTTTCTTTTACATCAAAGGGACTTTACAAACAAAATGGAGAAAATGAAGACAAGGAAACATGCAGAATTTTCTTAAAGTCAAAGGCCATAGGCCAGTAAGATGTGCTGATAGCACGGGGACAGAACAGCTGCAAGCAGAAAACTGGGATGCTGGTCAGAAATTCAGTGTGCAGTCTGCTGTGTTTGCAGCATACTGGTTCACAATCATGAGCATGCTTAGAAAAATACATGGAACTAAACAGCTGGGACCTTTTAGTTCTTCATTTTTTTAATGAAACACTTGGGCCTGTTCACCTTTTTGAAACTATAAAATGCTTCTTAAAGTTCAACATACAGAAGAATCAATTAATAGTAGATATGGTAAAATGGAACTAAAGGCGAGTGTTCACGAATTTGAGTCAAACTGCTGACCAGCAGTTTTAGCTAAAAGACAGGATGGAAAATCTATAATAGGTTGAAACAGTTCAACTTCTCCTCAATAAAATATTTCTGTTCTGAAATGCCAAAAGGTTTAAAACACAGAGTTTTGTTTCAAAAGAGCATTTTCTCATTTTAAGAATAGCCTAAGTTAAAACAAGAAGATGACTAAGCAAAAGACCTAACTCTAAGTGAAACAGGAAAAAGAAGGCATGTCTCACAGTTTGATTGGCCAAAATTGTTTCTGCCTTCTCACACAAGAATTTTTGCTATCGTCCCCATTGCTCTGGTTTAGCTTTCAGCCAAAAATATCTGTTACTTCCCATCTTTCTTCCTATTTGCATACTGGTTTTCAAGCTCTACAATGTATTATCTCAGTGTAAAATTCATTGTGTTCTCAGTATTTTTTCATTATTTAGGAAGCTGGAGCACATGACATAGAAGGAGAGTTGGCTTTGGTTAGCCTGGAGAAGAGAAGGGTACAAGGAATTTAATTGCTGTCTTCAGCTAACTAAAGAAGAGTTATAGAGAAAACAGGGCCAGACTCTTCTCAGATGTGCACACAAAAAGACAAGAGGCAATGGCTGCAAGCTGTATCACGGGAAATTCCAGTTGGATATAAAGATAATACTTTTCACAACAAGAGTGTGGCCAAGCACTAAAACTTGAAAATAGAGAACCTGAAAAATCTCCATTTTTTGAGACTTTCAAAACCTGACTAGGTAAGGCTGAACACCACAATCAAGCTTCAAAGTTAGCCCTGCTTTGTGCAGGGGATGGGAATAGGTGGGTCAGTCTAAACTAATTTACTCTGTCATTCCAAATATGAATGTTTTGCATAGCAGTGCTCTGGTTTAGATCAAAACCATGCACAGAATGATTGAGTAACAACTATACGATTACCAAAATGTCTGGCAGCTAATGCACAAAACTTAATAGAAATCTAGGTGGTCTTTCACACTTCACTTTAGACTGTCAGGCTGAGCTTGGCTGCTGCTCAGGAGGAAATTTTCAAAAGGGAACACTTCCTTCAGTACCTGTGTTAGACAATTTAGATAGGTCTATTTATATAAATAAAAGAGGGCAAAGAGAAAATTTGAATCATTTATTCTGAGCATTCACAGTCCTTAACCTTTAGTTTGCATCCTGGGTTTGTTTTGAACCACTCCAGCTAACTTCCTTACCAAAACTCAGGCATCATGATCAGGGTGTGTAAGCCCTGTTGACAAGTCTTGGTTTTGTCTGACCTACACAGTCCTCATGTGTTGAAACATCTTCATAGACTTTATAGTGCACAGCAAAGCATACACCCATTAATTTCATCCTATAAAAACCTCACTCTGGCAAGCTGCAAAACAGCCTTCATATTGTTTCAGATAGTTTGACCTAAAAAAACCCTATTTAAAAAAAAAATAGCAATTATCTGTTAGGGTCATAGGAACACCACATGGTACCCAAGTGAAACCCAGAGGCAGAACCTATTCAGGATGAACACAGCCCCATAAGTTACAGGAGAGTCTTAAGCAGTGTGGATGTAAGCCGTAAGTTACAGGAGAGTCTTAAGCAGTGTAGATGTAAGCCACCTCAGGGCCAGGAACTGAAGCAACCCCTGGGATTACTTCACTGAGCACTATGGACATACATACCATAGACAGTGTGTTTTTTCAGGGAGTCAGATTTCAGTGAGTTTTAAGGGACTGAGGTTTTCAGTCTGTATAGGAATAATTTCAATCTTAGTTTTAGAAGTAATCTTAGAGGTAGATTATAAAATTTGGAAACCTTTTTTTTCCTGTTTGATTTTCTAAAAAGACTAATTGGCATGTAAATTCTCACATTTAGAATAACTAAGAATGCCAAGTCAAGTACCCAGAAGTTAGGAAATGCCATCTCTAGCACTGATGCTGCAGACAGAATTCACATATGTTCTATGTATTATTCATAGTTTCATGACTGACTGGTGGGTTGGTTGGGGCTTTTTTTTACCCTCCCATGGGACTATACAGCTTTCTGTTTACTAAAAAGGGGACTGAAAAAACATGGTATCCTAGCTCAGGCAAGGATTTGGGTTTTCTGGGTTTCCAAGAGTACAGCTGCCCAGAAGAGGTCTTCTCTTTAGCAGATCTCACAGCCAAGGGTGCTCAGGCTTCACAGCAGCCAGCTGTGTGAGCCATGAGGAAGGCACAACTAAATGAGGCTTCCTGTGGGAGCCCCAGGTGTGCTGCATCAAAAGCTCACTGAAACAGAGATGTTTCTCCCCTGTGACTGTAAATTCCCTGAACTGTAGTTTTCTGAGGACATTTGGTATTTTGGAATATTCCTACCTACCTCTAGGTCAGAATAATAGAAACCAAGCTTATAGCAAAATTATTCAGAACACACAGGAACAACTGAAAGAGCTTGAATACATCTACGCTAATGTCCCTCCTGCTTCTGTCACTAGATACCTCAGGTACTGACGGTGCAGGAGAACCAGCAATGTAGACTGCTCTGCAAAAGGCTAAATGCACAAACGAGATTGCAGACTTGGATTCTGTAACTGTATTGCTAATAAATGAACCACATGGTTTCAAATTAACTTGGTGCCATCTGTATGAACAGCAACCACCTCTTGATTAAAATGATGTATTAGGAAAACTGTCTTCCCTACAAAATAAAGCTGTGAAAACTCTCCAAAGAGAAATGTTAGAAGACATATCACAGGAGATACTTCATGTACACTTGAAAAAAATACAGAAAATAATTTCATATAACCAGTGATATGAGCTAATAGGCCCATAATTTCGTGTTTGCATTCAGTTAATTTGAAGGGGATTTTTCTCAGCTGGGTATCAAGTCTTTGCATATTTATTTTTCTCAGTGCTTAGGGCTGATTGATAGAAATTTGAATGTGAACAGTCTGCCAAAGTGTTCTTCACCTCCCAAGACACTCAAAAGCTCTATCAGTCATAACAACAATTTAGCTTTGATGACTTAACACTATTTATGTCAAAGGTTTAATGAGAACAGACATCCTTCGTACAGGGAATTAAGTTTATGATTTTTGTCAGAATGTTTCTCTATTTGAACTACATAGTTATGCACAAGAATGTGAACTAGAATGAAAAATTATATAAAATTAAGAAATACTTTGAAGAACATAGTATTCCTTAACAGTGAATTTTGATTTAGGATTGTCGTGGTTTAAGCCATAAATCAGCCACGCAGTTTGTTCACTCACTTCCCCCTTTTTCTTCCCTCTGCTCCTG
>JANRGW010021833.1:0-10129 GCA_024733675.1 Psilopsiagon aymara
AGCCACGGAATATGATTGCTCAGGGCAGCCCCTTTGGGTATCGAGGCACACCGGGCGGCTTTCGGTCACGCTTTGCCAAGGCAGCTTCAGCAAACGCTCGATCCCGTCTTACAGACTGTATCTTCCTCCAGGCTTCCCAGTAATTCCGCTCTCCCTCTCCCCCGAAAGTGCTTCCAGAAACGTAAACAAGCACTGATGCAGCGCAGGGATTAGGCTACAGCCATTTGTAGCTTCCCTGTTTAGAGTGGGAAACGGAGATGTCAGAACAGTAACACTTTAACATTACGTTGAGGACTTAGGATACGGTGTTATACACGGGCTGCCAGGTCGCGATGGGGGGCAAGGTGCCGTTTCTCTGCATTTTCTAGAGCTAGTCCAGAGGGGGGCCATGAAGATGCTCAGAGGGCTGGAACATCTCTGCAGACAGGCTGAGAGACTTGGGGCTGTTGAGCATGGAGAAGAGAAGGCTCAGGGGAGACCTTACAGCAGCTTCTAGTGCCTAAAGGGGGCCTACAAGAAAGCTTTTTACAAGGGACTTATCACAAGGGCTTGTAGTGATAGGACAAAGGGGAATGGATTTAAACTGAAAGAGGGGAGATTTAGATTAGCTATTAGGAAGAAATTTCTTACTCTGTGGGTGGTGAGACAGGTTGCCCAGAGAAGTTGTGGATATCCCACCCCTGGAAATGTTCAAGGCCAGGTTGGATGGGGCTTTGAGCAGCCTTGTCTAGTGGCAGGTTGGAATTAGATGATCTTTAAAACCCCTTCCACCCCAACCATTCTATGATTCTGGATTTCTGAGTAGAGAGACTTGTGGTTTCTCCAGGGAACCTGGCTAGGAAATGATGAGTTTGATGTGTGACTTCACATGGGAGCTATCGGGACTGTCTTTTAAATGTGTAACCTGGTGCTGGACTAGGTATGATGTTAATTTTTAGGGGCATCCTATTCTCAACCTGGAGAGGTGTAGTAAGCTTTGTTAGGCAGAGACAGCCTTCATTCAGCCCATCTAGATTCCATTTTATGTTAAAACAGCTATTATCTTAGGCTTTTCTTATAGCCCTTTTGTTTGCTTGGTTTTGAGGGGTTTAAAATGTACCTTTACTTACAGAAGAAATTTGTACTGTGACTGAGATCTGATAAAATTTATTGTTGCTGTCTGAACCTTTTTACTGTCTCATGAGGTGGACAAGTGAATCATTATCATTAAATTGGGGGTATTTTACCCATTTTAAAACTCAAACCCTGTATACCTTAGCATAACAACATGATGCACTCTTTGCTACACATAAAGCTGCCAATAACATATAGTTAAATAACCCACTAAATTAAAGGGGATCTCTTATTAGTGGTTGTTCTTCCTGACCTCCGTTTCTATCCCAATCCTCTTTTCTCCTTCTATGGTACTTCATGCTGAAATTCAAAAGGGGAGAAGGGGAGGGAATGAATACATCAAGCCAATTAACTGAATTCTCGTTTGCTGAATTTTGATGTGGAGAGAGCAAGAGCTAAGTGCAGCAAAACAGAAACATGATGTCTGATCCCACTCCTGATTGCCTTCATAATTAGTTCTAGTGCTGGGAATACTTTGCTGACAGTTTATATAATAAAAAAAATTCTCTGTAAGCTCTCAAAAAGCAGCATGTTCTCATACAGGTGTCTCCACGATGGGAGCTGGAAGTGCACAGCTTGCTGCAGGGCACAGAGGGCACTTTGCCGTACCAGGTAGGGCTAACAAGTCCCCTGATGTGCTTAGTAAGGGATTAGGTTTCTTGTGGCCTATCCTTAGCTCCAGATTTTTGCCATGAAAGAGAAAGTGTTCCCTTTAATCCCAGCTCTGAACATCCTCTTTTAGGGCTGTATCTTCTACTGCCTGCTCAGCAATGCTCAATATCTTCAGATCACACCCATGGAGACAGATTTTACCTTCAAATTTCTTCACCTTCTTCATTTCTAGTCTATAATTAGAAAGAGCCCAGACATGATGTTGTGAGGATGCTATGGTGATAAGTTAGTATTTATGTAGCAGCTCGGAATATGGATACACAAAGTATAAGAGCAGTTATTATTGAGGCTTTGAAGAAAGATCTCTCAGCTCAGATTTATCTTTGTAAGTACACTACTTCTTTTAACCAGCAGGACTTCCTTTTCTCAAAAGAGGCCATAATAGACCATTCTTATCTTTTATAGTAGCAACTTCTGTAGTTCCTCCTACCCTTAGAAACTGAAAGCATTGAGTGATGGTTCCATCTGAACATATCCTCTATACTCTACTGAGATGTCAGTTTTAGGGAAAAGGAGACTGTCCTGTTTAGCTGTGCTACAGTATTGAAGATAAGCTATGTAAGGAGACCCCACTACCATATTTTTGAGAAGTCAGACTGAACAGGCAATGGTAGAGCAACTTTTGGCATCTCTATGTATTACAACTCGCCATCTTCTTTTAAGCTGATCTTCTGCCTTACTTAATGCATGCAATAATAAATGAATGAACAAACCCCACTTTAACTCACTTAACTCTTCAGGAATCACATTATCTCATTTTCAGAACAGGGTAGGAAGTTCAGAAAGGAATTTTTCGTAACAGCAAAATCTAGCAAACTCTCATCTAAGAAATGTCAACTTTTAACTTAATTGCAGTCTACTTTTTTACTCAGTGTGTAGATGCTTCTGAGTAATGTGTATGCAGAGCTATGAGAAAGTATTTTTAAGAATCTCAGCTTTGCTATTCCAGAGACATTTACAACATACTGAACAACTATTCTCTTGAGGAAATTAATAGCTTTGAAAAAAAGTCTGTAATTGTTCTCCTTTTGGGCAGCCACTAGTCACAACATGCTTACCACTCTTCCCACTGAATGGTTTGTTTCTAACTGTAAGTCTCCAAAAAGCATTCTATGATTACAGCAGCACATTAATGGCTTTGAAAAATACAAAATAATGCAGAACAGCTGTACTATCCTAAAAAGGGCTCCTGTCCAATTAAGGCAGCATGTGAAAAAAAGAAATAGTTATATTCTGTTAAAATTGGAACATGTAAGTAATTTCTGTTCTTGTTCTATAAAGCACACTGCTATATGCAAGTGAAAAACATAACTGTTAATAATCCCAACACTTTTTTAGGTTACATGAGGGAAGTGTCTTTTATATCCACTAAAATATTGATCAGATACATCCTTACTTAGCCTGCTCTGGGACTCGGAAAGGGTGAAGACTTGACCCTTTTTACCTAGAAGGCCCATAAGGTCACAGCCCAGATGCTGTAGCGTCTTATTCTATGCCTCTGATTATGCATTCCTTCTGCTCATTAGCCTAAGGACTTATGTGTAACCCTATTGTTGGTCAGCGGGAAGTGTTGCATTTGCATAGCAGTTATGCATATAGCATTTTGGGCACTGAAGCCTGTTGGTCATACATAAGCAAATCTAAGCAGAGTTTACCCTGCATTCAAATTACAGGATTAAATTTATTGCATTGTTTCACTGGCAGTACCACAGGGGGGTGCAAACTGCACACAGAGTCCTCACTGCTGTGTCCCAAGAGGCAAAATGCTCAGGAGAAGCATTTAGGAGAGCAAAACTAATTTCTACCAGTGTCTACAGTTTTCTTTGTAATCAGGTGATTTGCAGGAGCAGCCTGAAAGTCAGATTTGCTACTGTGTTGTAAAAGCGAGCTGGTTTCCAGTAATGGGGATGATTTCAAAGAAGTATGTACTATACTTCTTGTAAGAGATGAATTTGGCCAAGAACCAAGGCACAATTTCTTTTGAGGAGGGCAAGGACTGTTCGTCATTGGTGGAGCACCACAGAAGATCAGGTGGAAACTAGGTGGAAGATGGTGTAGCTGGAAAAAGATGTAAGGTAACACACAACACCATGTATCAGATAAGCCACTGCTATGTAGGATCTGATACCCTCAAAAACAGCAGTGGGTTTTGCACTGTCATTCCTTGAGGCAGAAGCATTAGCAGAGGTCAGGTTTTAAACTTGGTCAAGCAGTCCAGCTGGCAAAAGCTGCTGAGAGGCTGATACAGAATTATCATCATATTGCAAAACTTCCCCAACTCTATGACACTATCAGAGATTATGCTGGGCATATCTAATGATATATATAATGAAGTATCTTGCACTTTTACATCTTATCTTTGAGAAGATTTTCCACTGCAGTGAGTCCTTTCACACTGTTTTTTTTGAAGCTGTTGAGATGTACAAATCAACATTTCCTGAAACTTAATTTTCAGTTTAGTTGTGAGTTATTTATATTTCACTTAAACTAAACAATCTCAGAATTCCTGAAATACATTTTCTTTTCATTAAGTTTATTTTGGGCAATGGATAAATATGAACAGAAATGAAGTGTTTGAATTATGGGCTGAGTGTGTTTCAACAAGATTCCTTCTAATTTAGAATACCAGTTGAATGTAACAGGCTATTTTTGTCCTTTAACATCCCAGATTGACTGATATTAAAGTGGATCAACTTTTAAAGTATAATAACTTAATAAATTTCGGATAAAATCTAGGGCAACTGAATGTGTTCCCATTAGTAAATCTTTACCACTTTAACCTGATTAGATGGTAATCAATGCAGAATACAAAACATCCAGCATATGTAATCAGGCTATGCAAGTCCATTGGGACTGCATGTTGTCATAAATGGTCAAAATCCAAACAGACACACAAATGAAAGTATAAACAAGGGCAATGTTAAACAAACAATACTAAGTTCAAAAAATAAAAAATAAAAGAATACCACCAAAAATCCACCCATGCAGACACAGCCATATTAAAAAAATACTTTTTATGCTTCTGTGCCAATCATTTATAAAGCAACAAGCAGAAAGCTGGAAGGCAAATACGCAATATCCACAACTCCTGAGCACCCAGGGTCTGAGCCTATGTTAAACTACCTTTGTGAACTGGTAGGCTTTTCAAACATCAAGACAAATCATTGCTCTGTAGAGAGATTTTCCTTTCTTTCTTTTTAAAGGTATGGGAAGATGGAAATAAGCATTCAGTGTTTATTCTGTCACATGCATTTTGAGCCTGTGATTATATTCCTACAAGGAAATGCTGATCCTTTCATAGGCTTTCAAAAGGAGACGGGATCTTTTCTGGATGCTAGATAGGTCCATCTCTACCATGCCTCCACTTCTAAAATAACCAACTTTCATGAAAAAAATAGGTTATTTGAGGACATGAAATGAAGATGGATCGAGGCTAGAAACACATATGTACTTGCTCATTGCAATACAGTTTTATAACATCAAAACTGTGTTTACTGGATAACCATCTACTTGCAAGTCTAAAACTGACATGATGCAAAACTGAGGTTTTGGTAAGAACTAAGTAGTCAAAAAAACCCCTGGTCATCCAGGATGATGCAGCATCTCATTCTTCAGAGATATAAGATACCCCTCAAACCTTCTCCTGAAATTGGTCCTCAGTCATCCTTTCATAACAGTTGAAAGCACTAGTTTCTCCTGAATCCTGAATGAAGTGAAGCAGCTGTTTACCTTGTCCTTATTGTCTTAAGAAGCTTGAAACCTACGCACAAACCCTCATCTCCTATCAGTCAGCATAGAGACTGTTCTGCCAACAACCTCCTAATTGTGGAAGTGGTACAGGTTTAGAAAAAAAAAGAGTTCAAGATTTTTTGGTATGGAATGAGGAAGAGGGAGCACAGCACTCTGCAGCAGAGCACGCAAGGCTCTCTCTGGGGAGAAACGTGCTTCATTCTGATCCGTGCTCCGATGATTGCTTATAAATTCTGCTTTAAGTAGTAATTGGGTAAAATATTGAAGCATTCCCTGGAAGAGATGTGCAACGGAGGCAAGAGAAACCACAGTGTAGCTCATGTATCAATTCTGCAGAGATACATCAAATTTCAAGTACTTATTGGCGTGAAGTGATACCATCTTCTAGTAGATAAAAAAAATATAAAAAATAAAATCATGAATATTATGCTACAAGTAGAGTTTCTGTTTAATTCTGTTCATTTATGGATGATCTTCTTCAAGCGCAGAAAGTTGAGAGATGTTCCACATTTGTAACTCTGTCTAACTGTGAGATGAGCTGATGGATCAGATACTGGCAAGATAATCTCCACAGACCTCAGCAGCTTCCACCAAGGAAGATAGCCATTGTAAGCGCAAAATAAGGCATCAAAAGTATAGAACCATAGAACAGTTAGGGTTGGAAAGGACCTTAAGATCATCTAGTTCCAACCCCCAGCCATAGGCAGGGACACCTCACACCATACCATGTCACCCAAAGCTCTGTCCAACCTGGCCTTGTATGTTGCTCTGCAAGGAAAAGCTGCTCGTTGTTTTTCGTTTTTCAAATGAATACACTGAAAATCACAGCATACTTCATTCAGTGTAACCAAGACCTGTGTATAAGTGAGGCCAAGTAACATGCAACTTAAACTACCTGTTTTGTGTTCAAGCCATTAGTGCTCTTGAAAAGCTGCTCAGGGAAACTTCTAACAAAAATGTGTATTCTTTTTGGATGTTACTTGAAAATTAACAATACCATCAACATGACAGCCCTGATATGTTGCATATATAATCCATTCCTTTATTCCTCACCTTAGATAACTGCTGTATATAACTGCTGAACAAAAACCCAAAAAACCCAAACTCCTTCCCATTCCCTAAAAATAGGTTTTGTATTATTTTTTAAATGCAGCTATCTTGCATCCATTCAGATCCCCCCAGTCTGCTAGACACAAAGGAGAATAATGTGACAGAGCAACTAAGATTTGAGGAAGGCACAGAGGTATTTGCTTGCTATGCCTTCAAGGCCAACCATGTAACAGGGGAAGAGTCTGGAATAAGAAATCATATAACTTCAAATACTCCCCTCTGCCTTCTAAACCTCTCATTGTAGATTGTGTTATGTTATGTGTGTTTTAATAGCAAACCAAATTATTCCTGCCATCAAAGGTATATCAGAGTATGAAAATACTCTGGACACCAAGGAACTAACTGAAGTTCTAAGTAGCTTTTAAATCTCAGATACGCACAGATAATTTTCAAGGAAAAAAAAAAAAAGGAGGACTAAGAACATTTTTTTAATGACATAATGAAAATCTAAACTGGTAGTAGTGATATTCTGCTTTTAGTAATAACTGACTGATAAGTTTCCCTCCTTATAGAATGAAACATTAATTTGTTCTTGTCAAACTGTTTCAATCTCATGTTTTAAAGCAAAGTTTCAAGACTTGATCCAGCAATCAATCAACATTTAACTATCTGAAAGCACAGTTCTTATAATTACACAATGCTAGTAATACTGTTAATAGCTATCAGGCTCTTTTCTCTTACAAAATCCATTTTAAGTTGCCTTTTATCTTGTTTGGTTGAAAATATTTCCTGCCCAAGGTTGACTTTTCTTGAAAAATATTAGTCAAAGGCTGATTGAGAAGCTTGAGAGCAAGAGGATGAAAACATCCAGCAGTTATTTGTCAGCACTAAAAAAATACCCCAGTGGTCTGTTTTGAGAAGACTCTAGCTTTCAAGATGGATACTTTAAATATGAATGCCCTTTAAGCTAGACATCAGCTTTTTGCCATCTGCGTTAAAAATCTGTCTACATTTGTCAGAGTGGTAAGTCTTTGAGCTATAAATATGGCATCAAGAGGTGAAAAGTAAAGCTTTTAAAATCTGGGTTTCATCTCACTGCTCTGCCAAGAAAGCTGTTCCAGAACCTACTACGCTCTTGACTACAAGTATCTTCCTCTAGTTGCCACCCGAAACTTATTCCTAGTCTTTTGTTTTCTTGCAACCACCATTATTCATTTCCTTGAATGCCTTTTTTGCTTCCCTGATGTGTTCATAGCCTGCACTGTACCTCCTCTCAGCCTTTTTAGTTTTGCAGAGCGAATCAACTTCTTTTAATCTCTCCTCATCCGCTAGCAATCCTGCTTTGCAAAGATAAATAGTTTAATCTAACTATTCCTAGGGCCCAGGTGACTAACAACATGATTTCATCAGATTATTATTTTTTCTAAACAAGTTTAAATTAATTAATTAAAATATTTTCAATGTTAATCTCTGCAGATTGACACCGACTACAGAAAGCCTCCCAAGACTCTCCGGGGTCTTACAGCTGCTGCACCAATACTTTGCTATCACCGACTGACCAAATGAATTCCTCCCCTCGCAGCTCTTACCTTTGCTCTCTGGACACCTACCATCCCCGACGAGGAGCTGAGCAGGAGGATCCTTCCAGCTTGGAGATATGGAGGCAAAATTAATCTTTCTGTCTGCTGGTTACCTGCTGTGGTTGCAGGCTAATAGCTGTGCAGACAAGAAGAGTGGAGAGCAGGGGAGGGCAGGCACCAGACCTGACAGGCATGAGACTTTCCTTTATGCTCTCTGTGACTCGCTCAGCCCTGCTTAGGCAGCAAGAGGAAGAAGCCTGAATGCAGAGAGGACAAACACCGGAACCGGTGCACTAGAGGAAAGGGCTGGAGAAATATACCAGGACCAACAGCCTGAGGAACAAACACAGAGTTCAGCGGAGTCTGGGAGCTGCAGCTGAAAAGTGCTCAATGGAGCAGCAGACTCTGTGGCTAAAGACTATAGGAGAAACAGACTGCAAAGTAACTGTTGGGGCTAGTAACCATCAATGCTGGGACAACTAAAGACTTGACACGCTAGCATGAAACTGGTATTGCCTTAGCAAAAGGTTTTGAGTGAAGTACTCTGATGAATGAGGAGAGTAAGAACTATGTGAGGAAAACGTCTCTGAGAAGACAGACAAGATCCAAGGAAGGTACTTAAAGAGTACACAATCAAACACCACAGGGAGACACAGAATTCAAAGAGACTGGTTGAACAAGTGCCTCAGAGCAACAGGGTGATGGACCAGGTGAGACTGGGATGGGTCATGCAAGGCTGTGGAATGGAGGATACAAGGCCTGACAAAGCGAGAGGACAAGGGCTGAGGCCATCAGAGGAGTGAGGACTGGGAAGAATAATGAAGGAGCCAGCAGTGGGGCAGAGGCAGGTCAGGCACAGGCTGGCGGAGACAGCACAGACAGAGCCATGCTTTGGATGAATGAGCACACGAAAGCACATCCCCCTAAGGAGCTTGGTAGGAAACAGAAATTTCCCCCAGCTCTGGCTATTAACAAAAAGCTGAGAGTTCCTCTGGAAAAGAATACCTCTTCCCCTATGTTACTGATTCATAGGGAGGAATACAGATAGCATCAGTCTTTCACTGAAATGTAATAGCAGAATTTTCTGTCTTGTAGTTCTAGTGTCAAAATCTGCTGATGAGCCACACAGTGGAGCTTTGTTTTAAAGTTTACTTTTGTTTTTAACAACACTAGGAAATGAAACACAAAGTTTTGTTAAAATACTTTCCTTCAGGTTGCAAAGTCAAGCACTAAAACATTACCAAATCCAAGATTCAAGGTTCATTGTGCAACCTTAGTTGAGCCTGTTTGTTTGTACATCATGATGCAGCCATAAAGATAATTATGGTACATTGCAAATAAAAGACAGACTAGGGACAATGTGGGCCCCCTCTGGAAGTTATCGGGAGAACTGGCTACCCTGGATTTGGAGAAGGCTGAGGTTCTTAATGACTTCTTTGCCACAGTCTTCACCGGCAAATGCTCTGACCACACCACCCAAGTCTTGGAAGGCAGACACAGGGACAGTGAGAATGAAGACCTTCGGCCCACTGTAGGAGAGTATCTGGTTCGAGACCATCTTCAGAACCTGAGGATACACAAGTGCATGGGACCTGATGAAATCCATCTGTGGGTCCTGAAGGAGCTGGCAAAAGAAGATCCTAAGCCACTGTCCATCATATTTGAAAAGTCATGGCAGTCTGGAAAAATATTACCCCCATTTTCAAGAAGGAGAAAATGGATGAGCCGGAGAGTTACAGACCAGTCAGTCTCATCACTGTCTCTGGCAAAACCTGAGAGAGGATTCTCCTCGAAAGCATGCTGATGCACATGAAAAAGAACAAGGTGCTTGGTGTCAGCCAGCATGGCTTCACTAAGGGGAAACACTACCTGACGAAATTGGTACCCTTCTATGATGAGGCTACGGAACTGATGGACAGGGGTAGAGCAGTTGATGTCATCTACCTGGACTTGTGCAAAGCATT
>JANRGW010021834.1:0-43945 GCA_024733675.1 Psilopsiagon aymara
TGGACACAGGGGCTTGGAGCAACTGCTCTATGGAAGGTGTCCCTGCCTGTGGCAGGGGTTGGAGCTGGAGGAGCTTTGAGGTCCCTTCCAACCCAAAGCAGTCTGGCATCTATGATCTCACTGGTCCAAACAGCTCCTGTAGCAAGCAGCAAATAACACCTTGTGGTTCTTTACAGTCTGAAGGCTTGGCTGTTTTGGCCACTGCTTTTCCCTTGCCTCCTCCTATCTGTTCTGAAGATAAACATGCAGATTTGTGCCTGCTGCTATGCCTGAGATGAGCAGAAGAGCTGCCAGCTACAGGCCATCTGACACCATCAGACACCAAGGAGGATTCAGACAGACCCATGTCCCTGAGTGATAAATGGATGGAGATGCCAGTGATGAAACATGTTATTTTGTGCTGCATCTTATTAAGCAATGTGGGCTGTTTTCTCTGAGTCACAGCTGAGGAGCTTTGTCTCTGTGCTGCTGGAGCTTGGACACCATGGTCCTGAACCAGCCATTCCCAAGCAGCCAAAAGGACTGGGGTAAGCAGGAGGCAGCTGAAAGGGGGATTTGTCCCCAGGCAGGGTCTCAGAGGGGTTCCTGGATCTCAGAACCTTTCTTTCCCCAGGGTTTTTCCCTGATGTCTTCTTTCTGCTTCTTCAAGTTCCCAGGCTGGGCTTCCCCTCATAGACTTCAGCATCCTCATGGGAAGATGAGGCACCTGGCAGAGAAGAGGCCTTTGGGGTGCTGGTGGGCAATTCCCTCCCCACCACAGGAGGCAGCAGCCTGGTAGGTGGTCCCTCAGTAGCTTTCATGCCAGGCACAACTCAGATGCTGGGATGGTGCTGACCTTTCCAAGTTACTGCCTGGAAGGAGGTGCCCTCATATAGAAAACACTGACCACTGGTGCTACTGCTGTAAATGAACCGACACCAGAGCAATGCCCAGGGAAACAATTGCAGCCACCTCCGGTCCCTGATTCTTTGGGCCATATCAGGTAATCTGCTGGGAGTGTTTTCAGTCCAAGTTTTGAGACCTGACCTGTCAAGTGATGGGCTTGAGCATCGCAGTGCTGCTGCCACCCCAGCAAGGCAGCAGGGAGGCACTGGCTGCAGGTCCTTGTGCCCGCTGGCTCCTGGGGCTGAGCCTGGGAGTTCATTGTGATCGCTGTTGTTGAATTAGCTGTGCCTTGGAGTGCTTTCTGAAGAGGAAGGCTCTGGTGAGAATGAGCTGTTCTTAGAGTTGCGTTGGGGTACATGAGCAATTTGAGCACCAAGGCACAGACAACCCTCCTGATGTTGTCACAGCATTCTATTTACTATCCTAGTGATGGAAGCGTGTGTGTGTAGAGATCCTCCACGGAAACCACATTCACAGATACACCTGTACAATTTCAACCACTTTTCGCTGTTAGTGTGGAATACACCCAGCTCTGCAGCAACCAAATGGAGCGATAAGGTGCAGAAAAGCTTCTCATTTTAAAGAAAAAAACGTTTCCATACATCATCTTTGCATTTTTGCTGTCTGTTCTGTGTTTTCCAGCTCTGTTTTCCTCCACTGGCTCTGAATTATTTGTAATTTTGCATTCTTGCTTCTTTAGGAGCAAAAATTAGGAAAGATAAACTTCCAGGTGCTTGGATGTTTTCTTCCCACTATGATGCTGACGCCTGAGATGAAATCCATGAGGAAGATCAAATGGGGATGTTCACTACAGAGCCCTTAGTATGGAAAGAGGGACGAGACAAGGAAGGTACCCAGGAGGTGGTGTACGTGTGCTTGCAGTACATAGTTCTTCCACAAGAGGTCTCTGTCGTCTGCCACAGCTCGAGGGAGATGAATTTGCCGATGAGAGGCGCAGCTCTGCCTACTTATTGATGCTTTGGATACTTAAAACGGTACCAAAGGAGGTGGTGACTGATACTGACACACACCTACCTCTGGCCTTGATTTGCTTATCATTGCCAGTCCCTTTTAGCAACATGTATCGACGGAATTTGTGGTGTTTAAAATCAAATGTAATGAAAGTGATTGTGCTTGGAAAGGAAATAGGTTGTGGGATCTGGTGTTGATCTCCTTCGAGCAGATCAGCACTTGCTGGTCCTTGAGCTTGAATGCACTGTTCAGTTGCAACTGAAAACTCTAACTTTAAATGCTCATTTTATTCTCAAAAGCTTGCCCTGAGAGACTGTGTTGCTGGATCTGCAGAGCTCAAACTACCTAGGGCTGTAACCAGTGCTGGCTTTTCCCAGGCATCTCTTCCATGTGTTTCTCTCCTAGGTGTAGCATGTGCCCAAAACAGGACCCAAGGCCCTGAACCATCAGCATTTCTGGTGAAGACCCTGCACGGGGCTGTTGTGGGAGTGATGAAGTCAGAGGCAGGGATTTGTGGCCTGAAGTGGACCATGACCTGTGAAGCTCCCCACAATTAGTCCTTGTTCTTCTGAAAACTCCTCACAAAGATAAGATGTAGGTGAGGGGAGACAGAATTCTATGAGCAGAACAAGTAGAATGGAATTACTTAATTGCCTAAAGAAGCTGTGGCTGCCCCATCCCTGGCACTGTTCAAGGCCAGGTTGGACACAGGGGCTTGGAGCACCCTGCTCCAGTGGAAGGTGTCCCTGCCCAAGGCAGGGCATTGGAACTGGATGAGCTTTAAGTTCCCTTCAGACCAAACCAGTCGGGGATTGGGAAGTTTAAAAGGAATTTCTTGTCTCAAACACGCTTTTAATGAGAAATGGTGCTGTGCTGATGCTCCTGAAGGAGTCACAGAAGGTCTGCACGTGCACTGCTTAAGGAAAGAAGACTGTGTGTGGCATGTGATTTGCTTTGCACACCTTAAGGTGAAAGTGGCCCCAGGGCTCTACCAAACCATGAAGGAAATACCTGTGTTTGTGCTCAGGTGGTTTCTACCTGGTTCTGATGCTTGAGCCAAGAGAATGATGAGGGTGAATTTCCTAGACCTGCTGTGCAAATTTCACTTAGCTCACTGTAGCTCCTGGAGGTCCATTGGTAGCTGTGAAGCATCAATCGCACCCTTGTGTCAGGACCGTGGTGCCAGTGATGAAGGGCAGGGATTATGCGATTTTCCTTAGGTTGTTTAAGAAAGAGTCTTGGCAATAAGCATGTTTTGCTCTGGTCCATTCCCTGGAGCCTGGTTACACCCTTGGAGAACACAGAGGAACTTCAGAAGACAGATCAGAAACTCCTCTGCTTCCTCAGCCTCTCTTCCCATCCCTGTTCTACAGGCACTGCTTTGAGCTAAATTTCTCCTGCAGTTTGCTTCCTATATAGAAATAAACTCCAAATCATGGAATCATAGGATGTTTTGGGTTGGAATCTTGCTGAATCCCATCATATTTCAAATCCTGGTGGATACTCAGTTGATACACTGGCCTATGTGTGCAAACACTTGGCCTATGTGTGCAAATCTGTCTTCTTGGGCTTTTTCCTGAATGTTAGCTTTATAAGGCCCCTGGAAAACCAAACCAACCAAGCCACAGTGGGCGCATGGAACTTACTGCTGGAAAAAGATCTCCACACATAATCACAAGGGTTGAGATCAGCCACATTCACAAGTTCACAAGAATAAAAACTTCAGGATTGCATCCTTTAATCTGCACATATAAAGCTGTTGTGGGGAAAGCAAAGGCTGCTAAATTGTCTCTGTTCAAGATTCAGCTGACTGCACAAGTTCAGAAAATGCCTGGCTTACAGCAGGCATCTTCATTATCCGAGCACATATGGGCTTAGGGCTGCATCTGTCTTGCCTTGAATGGAGCACAAGTGGCAACATGGCTCTGCTTGAAACCATAGAAAACCCTAAGGTTTAGGTGGGCTTTAAATGTTGAGCTCTGAGTTTATCTGTTCCCATTTGAAAAGGCACCACAGTTTAAAAATCGACTCTAATCTGACTTGTTTCACCTCTTAAAAATACAATATAGCAAAATCGGTTTGAAAGGGAGTCAAATACAGTGTTTAAAGACAATAATACTCCTGGTGATTTCTGGTTGTGCTCTTTCTGATTTGCTGGATAAGCCCCTTAAGCTCTGCTGGGGTTGATTCATAAGATAAGTTGTAATGTGTTGTCCCCTCTGTGTCTCTGATTATCCTTCAGGAGATGTCACACCCACCAAAGTGTTAAACATAAACATAAACTTTTTATATGGCACCTTTTATCTCAAAGCCGAAGGAGCACTGAGATGCTGCTCTAAACTTCCAGATGATGGGAACTGTTACTGCTGTGTGAGTCGTCATTGTGGAGATAAGGGGAAGATTCAGGGTTTGGATCCATAAGCCTGATCCTCCTCTTATGTTCTCCCCTGCAGCTAGGAAAACCTCTGGTGTGTTGCAAGGGAAAACTGCTTGACTCACATGGTTTAAATCAAATCAGGATTAAAGCACTTTGTTGATTCGTTATGGACATCTGATAAACCAGCAAGCGGTGAACTGCATGTTCAGTGGTAGTATTAGCAATACAACAGATAAACCATGGGACTGGATACTTACAAGATAAGAACTAATGCCTGTAAGTGCCTAAATTCCTTGTTACAACTAACCCTCCTAACTTCCTGGCAGTGCTGGACTGAGGTTTGTCTGCTGCTGTTACACTTTTCTCCCCACTGCTGCAAGTTTTCAGGCATCTTTCACTTTTGTTCCCAAGCTGACACCTTTCCTCAAGCCTCTTGGGAATTCCCCATCCACTTCTGTTTAATCCATCTGATCATTCTCTGAGGTAAACTGTGTCGTTGCTAATTGCCTCCTGGCAACGTGGATTTTGGTACCCTATCAGCAGCTATGTCTCAGGTCTTCATTTGCAAGCACTGTTGATTTTGGCATCTGTCCCACACCATTCCTTGTTATCCAGGTGCAGGTACCCCTATGTTGCTGTTCATTTCTGCTCCTTCATAGAACTGAAAGTTAAAAACCATCTGTTGATGGCGTAATTTAAAGCACCAGAGTGGCTCAGACAAACTGTGTCACTTTGTGAATCTGGGACTCAGGTTCCTAAGGTGCTATTGGGAACTGTGCACTGTGATTTTTCTAAGGGCCCTTGCAGCAAAGAACACCTTGACTGAAAAATGCTGTGAACTCTTCAGCCCTGGTGCAGTGTGTGATTCAGCTGCTTAAGAATGCAGAAAAGAAAAAAGCAGGGACCCTAAAACCTGAATTTCCTTTCAGATTCAAGTGGCAGGGGATGAGTACCTCTGCTCTGTGGCAGCTTGCTGCACACAACTTTTCTCTGCAAATATCCATGGGTGCTTGAGTGCAGGTCTAGCATTTCCGCTCTAGACAAATCATAGAAGATAACCATGAGAAAGACCCAGTATTGATAAAGGTATTTAGTCACCAGTTCAATAAACATCAGGCTGTTCTTAAGGGACTGTATATTCCATGAATATACAGATACTGATATAAATATACAGAGTCTGATATGCCTCAGGCTCTTTAATTCATGAGGTACAGGTCAGGCCTTCCCAGTTATCTATTTGCCTTGGAACTGCTTAGGTTTTTGAGTGTACTTGGGTGAATCCTTTTCTTAAGTCCATGCCTGAGATGATGATAAGCTTCCTTAATATCTTCACAAAGAAACCCAACTGAAATCATCCAGTTACTGCGGTCCAGAGAGCTGTACATCACTGCTATATTTATCTGCAACGAACTGTTCTGGCACTATGTGGTGTTACGTAGGTGTGATAAGGCCCTTCCTAATGATGGTTTCTCATAATATCTGTTCAGAGCTCAGAGGGGAGCTGCAGGGGATGAGAAACCTCCCTGGTTTCAATGTTTTCTCATTCTGCTTTAGACCCATGGCCTCTCCCATGGAGGGAGCTCCTTGTGCTTCATCTTAAACCTTTGCTTTTCCCATTGCAGAGCAAAGTGCACAGCTCCACTTCTTTCTTAGGTGCAATAAGAGCTCAGATCCTCATGAATGGCAGAGGGGCTGTTTCACTCCAACCGTGCAAAGACCTTCTCCATCTCCTCCTCTCCCTTCCCAGTGTCTTGCTGTGGGATTAGCATTGTAGGATCTGCTTATGCAGCCTTCTGGGGTGCATTGTAATAGCAGCACTGTGGGCAGGGCTGTCGTGTACTGGTAATGATGCTGCTTGGGAAATACAAAAAACTTGCTGGCTAATTCTCTTTTCTAGGAGAAGCCCAGGGAAAGTGTTACATGGGATTGGGGCAGGAATGCTGATACGTGTGAGATGCAGCATAAATCTGAAAAGCAGGCCATCTGTTTTGTCTGCATTGAGTAGGTGAGAACCGATATGTCCATTCTGAGCCTGAACAGAGCCTAAAGATGGTAACTGGCAGAGTGAGTGAGCAGCTCAAGTATGTGGCAGCCTTTTTGATGCTAAGTTGCTTTGCAACCCCCAGCCTAAGTTAGAAGCAATTAAGAGCCTAATCTAAAAGCCCATGGAAATCAATGGACGTTTCCTGCTGCTAACAGAGAGGAAATGAGGTTGTGCTTGCATGGGCTGCTGTGGGATAGAGACCTTATCTCTGGGGTGCCTATATCTTCCCTGACCACAACAAGAGCCATTTCTGCCCATCCTTTTTTCGGGACCTAAATAAACCTGCCCTGTGACATAGCCCCTTTAATGCAGGCTGGGTGAGGGGTGATAACATGTTTTCCCTGCAGCAGAAGTCACAATGTGCTGTCAGCACTGACTCAGTATGGCTTTCTGGGGCTCTTAGAGGATTTTAAGCTGACCTGCCCAGAAAGAAAACACTCTCATTATATCTGTGCTTTAAGAAGAAAGTGGGTTTAAGAGCGGGCTGGAGTAGATTATTTGCTGGCTGTAGTTCTTACTCAAAGCGTGCACTCTGTGTGAAGGAAGAGTCAGGCAAGGGCTTAGGCTGCACCTGTATCTGGTGAGGTTTAGTCCTATCTTTGTCTAATTTTTCCCCCCATCAGGACTGTTTCATAGGTGGATAAAAGCAGTACAATTCCCTTTACTCACCAGGGCAGAGAGGAGCAGAGCCCAAAGTCCTCAGTAAAGTGAGTGGCAGAACTAGAGATAAACCCCAGCAGTTGGACCTGCAGGACCAGATAAGCATCCCTGCTGCATGAGGCTCACAGAACCTCAACCTTTCTCTGTCCCCTTGGGAGTTTAGCCATCACTAACACATCATGAGTACTTCTGTCTGCAGAGATGCCATCTTGCTGCCCATTGACAGAGCAATGTAACTGGTAGGGAAACCTGTATTTGTTGGGTAGCCTATTTACTTGATCTGTTAAAATGAGTGCTTGCAGCACAAGCAATGGCTTGAATTTTGACCTTGCTATAAATGATAATTTATTACAATGGGGGAGTATATCTGAGCAGGGAAAGCTCCTTCATGATCGCTTCCCCTGGGAGACAGGGATTCTCAATGTATTCTTCTCATGGCAGTCGATACCCTATTAAGGTGATGACAAACCTTAGTGACTGTAATTTAGCACTGAGTCTGAAGTGAGGTAACCAATTTGCTTACCTAATGATATAATCAATAGGCACAGAAACGGTGCAAGGGCAAGTCTGTGTTTTTCTGCTTGCTGCTGGCAAGGAAAGAGGCGATGTAGCTGACTGAATTATGTGAACTGCCTGTTGCATGCCTTGGGAGTCATTAAAGATTAACAAAAATAAATCACATCTCTTTTGGGAGAGTTGCCAAAGTGTTTTGGAGGGCAGAGCAATGTCTAATCACTTCTCATTGACAAAATACCATGTTGCACTTCTTATGATAGTTTTGTAAGATACATGCATATTTATTTATTCCCTATCAGCTTTTGTTGTCAGTGAGAGACCTGCAGGGAACTCTGACCAGGGTGTTTGAGCGTTGAGAATCTTCTCTGCAACAGCTAAGCTAAGCTGACAATCAGGGCTTTTATTGCATTTCAGGGATGTTTCTGTTCATTTGAAAGCATTAGCCACGTTGTTCACAAGGAACAAAAGATATAAAAAGCCTTTAAATCCCTTTCTCTGCTAAGCTGGAAGGAGCAACTGATATTTTCTCCCTGTCCAAGCCATAGTAGTCATACCCATCTTCATTTGGGAAGACTTTGCTCACCTCAGTTGCACATGTTAGCACTGCTAGTGATGTTCTTTAGTTCCACTGTTTTACCACCCTTTTTACCAAGCCAGTCTTGCCAATTAATGATTGCCTCCGCTAGGAGAAGCAGGGGAAGTGGGTAAGCCAGGAGTACCTGCAATTCCCACAGCATCACACCAAGATAGCTGGCTCATGCAGAGGAAAACCAGCCTTGTGCATTTTTCCTTGTCCAAATTAAGTCAGTGGAAAGGCAAATGAGTTCTGGAGGATGCCAGCAAAAGCCCAGGCCTTCGACACTGAGTTCTTCTGTCCTCCCACACATAAATGACAGCAGTAGAACTCAGGGCACCAGTAGCAATTTCTCTTTAATTTCTTTGTAATACGCCTAGGAGGGAAGCGAGATGCTAGCACCTTGCTTGGAGGAGAAGGTTAATGACTGTGTATTAAAGGCAGTTCTTTACTTTCCTTGTCACAGACAGCTGGCATTTCCTGCCCTTTCTACCTGCATGGAAATTTCATGGGTATGGAATAGCAAGAAGGAAGCAATTTTCCATCTGAAAATCCTTGCTGTCAGCAAAGGGAGTGACTAGTGCAGTTTGACTGTTCTCGGGCAGCGTTTTCACTGCCCAACACAGGCAGCTTATAGCAATTACATTGCTTTGCATTGTTCTTTGCCCAGTTAGGTGTTGTTTGCTCAAAATGAGCACATCACTTAAAGAGAGGAGATTAAGTGACTCTACCGGGCCTTCACTCTGCAGTTGCCTCGCTTCAAATTTGGGGCAAATTAGGCTGAAAAATGCAGTGTATTCTCACACCCCTGTATCCTAAAGAGCCCATATTTTCATTTGAAATCTTTCATAGTGAAGGTGTTGTCATGGAAGATTACATTAACTTTGCAAGACAGGAGGTCTCATACATTTTGTGATTTTCATGAAGGGTGCAACCTCTATGTGTGTGCGTCCCATTCAAGTGTAGGTTGACCTTCCACTTCTTGTTCTGTGATGTCTTTGTTTTACTGCTTTTGGTACTGATTTCTATTCATTGATCTCATCTGCAATGAGTTTAGAGGTTTTTCATTAAAGCTGTTTGTCTTCCACTTTTTCTTAAACTGGATTTTGTCAAAATACCAACATTTTTATATGCATTCTTATTTACATTTTCATACACATAACATAGGGGTTTTTAAATTGTTCTTCATAAAGATTTAGTTTCCAGCTTCTGTGGCAGCATCTCTACTTAGCACAAGGATAAAAACCTATCCAAGAGGTGAGTAGAGCCAAGTGTGGTCCTCCATTGGAATGTGTGATCTGCTTAAAAACGTTGTGGTGTGAACTGGAGATTGCTACATCTCAGGACAACTGAAGGCAAAAGGCAGCCCCATCCTATAAGTGCAGAGAGGTGACAGATGCTTAACAGAGTTGCTCCATCCCCATGGCCGCAGGGAGGTGATGGCTTCTTGGCTGCCAGCTGCGGCTCTGCACCGGACATGGTTTGTATGGGTTTTGAGCACTTGGTGGTGGTTCCCAAAGCAGTAAGGTGAGGCTCTCAGATCACACCGCCCAACGTGCCAAACCCACCTCCTCTGTGTGAGAAGGGTTCTGATGGGTTGGTACAAAGCCAGGCTGTGCTGACTACACCAAGTGCCTGCGCTGCTTAGAAACATCTGCTGAGGAATGCTCACTTCATCCAGCTTAAGCAGGTGCTGCTGCTTATCCTGAAGTTCCAACAGTGCAATTAGCCTGAACTGAATGGCATTTGAGCACATCAATGCAGGCTCTCTACCTTTTGTCTCAATTCAAAGCAGATACATGCTGATGAAACCCTGCTTTCGCTACAGCGCTGGTTTTGGATGGGGCAGAGTTAATTTTCTTCTTAGTAGCTGACACAGGGCTTTCCTGGAGATGGCTGTGCATCTGCCTGCCCATGGGAAGGGGTGAATTAATGCCTTGTTTTGCTTTGCTTGTGTGCATGGCTTTTGGTTTACCTATAGGAATGTCTTTATCTCGACTCATAAGTTTTCTCCCTTTTACCTTTCCAGTTCTCTCCCCATCCTGCCATGGGGGACAAAGCTGGTGGCTGTGTGGGGCTTAGCTGCTGGCTGGGGTTAAACCATGGCACCTATCTTCACCAGGGTCATCACAAGACTTCGGTTAACATTTTGGAGCCATCAGTTCCAATTGCATTGATCCGAGCATGCTGACACTCCCATTTTCCTAAACCCACAGGTATCCAACTGACTGATCTTACTGGGATAACAACTACAGAGTTGGACTCTGCCTGGCTGAAAACTTCCAGCAGGGAAAGAACAAGGTCAAAACCATGTGAGTATTAACCAGAAGAAGTGATGTCACTTCAGTATCAGATCTTCACAAGAGGTGCAATGAAAGTACTTGGGAAGATTCCCTGTTTTGTCTTTTCCAGACCAAGCTGAGAGTTTCACAATTAATGGATCAGAATATTTGTCTGGGGAGCAAACAGTCACCTGCAGTCTCCTTTGTGACATTTTCTAATCTCCTCTCTGGTTCCCTGTTAGCTGTCATCCCAGTCTGCGCTCCTGTCTGGCTAAACTTGGTTGAGACTGCAGCTATATTTATAACACTCCCTTGAGGTACCCAGTCAGAAGCTGCCTGTTTGCCTCGTGTTAATGGAAGTCAGGTCCAATTATATGCATGTGGGGGATAAGTTGTTTCCTCTTACTCATAATAAATCTTGACCTTTCCCAGGATCTGGCTTGTCTGTTTATTCAATAACATGCTACCCATCACACTAAGGAGAGAAATGGAAAAATCCCTGAACTTGCTCAATGGCAGCCATCTGCCTTCTGTTGAAGCAGCAAAGGATAACAGAGCACATGTCTGATGCCTGTCTGAGTGGGCAGGTTCGACCCTTTGGCAGAAGGAACACTTGAGCTGCAGTAGTTGATTGGATCGTGCCCAAGCGAGCTCCCACACTCAGCATGCAGAGGCAGCCATGGGCATGGGGTATCCTGCTCGCACTGATATACCTCTCCAGTCTCTGAGAAGAGCCCAGCCCTCTGGGGAGCACTTCTAGGTGCTGGTGCAGTATGGTTGTAGGTGGAGATGTCCCTTTGCCTTTGTGCCTTGGGGCTGCAGCATCGCCAGGGTTTCTGCATAATGGTTTTGCAGGAGAAGTGCTGTGGAAATTCAAAGCTTGTGCTCTTGGGTGGGAGGTGAGTGCATGAATCACACAGGGTCTATTGAAAGCCTTACCCTCTGGCCTTTGGCTCTGTTAGCTTTAAGCAGCATTTTTCTCCTGTTGTTTTAATCCCTCTGTGTGTGTGCATGAAGAAGAGGCAGCTGCCAGCTGCTGAATTACTGGAACAAAGGCAAGTTTTCTAAAGCGTTTTATATAACACTTGTTCCCTTTCATTTGATGAATGATTCATTAATGTCTCTGTTTGAGATAATTATTACGAAGGTTATAACCTCTCTCATTATTTGAACAAACACAAAATTACAAAGAAAAACTCTGGAAGGACCTAATTCATGCCCAGCAAATGTGGTGCTGCTTTAAGCAAGTTGCCTACATCTGTGTTAAACACCAAAATCATATTTACCTCATGGGCTGCAGAGCAACAACATATCCCTCAAGGTTCTTTAAGAAGCCAATGTATTTCTGTTGATGGTTAGGAAAAATCTGCAGTCATTGCTTCCTTGCTGATGTTTGTCCAGCCCTGGATTTTCCTGGCTTTGCTTGGCACAAATCTGAACAAGCCCATGCAGTTAAACCATAGAATTATAGAAGCACAGCATTGTCTGGGTTGGAAGAGATCTTAAAGATCATCTAGCTCCTACGCCCCTGCCCACAGCTGGCTTGGAGGATGGGGGTGTGTGTGTGTCTGTGAAAAGGGACTGACTGCACACGAGAGAGGAGAGAAGGGGGAAAAATGGGTTGAGCAGGAAGACTAAAGGAGCTCCTGCAACCAAGTGCGCTGCAGTGCTCTCCCACCACCCTGCAGGGTGCATCCAAAGCTTGTGTGATGCTACTTATGGCCAGCAGCAGCATGACCCTCCCTTAAAGCATGCTTTGCTCTGCTTATAATATCTGAGCTCAGCAAGAGAATAATCTCTGATCTGGTAAATCTGAGCTGGGCCTCTTTATTTTTAGTCTTGATTTTGTCTGATGGCTTCTGTGCCTTCTCAGGACTCTCAGAGGGAGCACAGCCACTTGCTTCCAACAGTGCTCCCCCCTGTGTCCTGGATATTTCCTGACAGCTCAGGTTTAATTTTACTGTGTGTACTAACGGCTGACCAGTTGGAAAAATGTGAGATGACAGCATCACCATCCCAAACCTCAATTGAGAACAGTGCTTTCTAACCTGTGGAGCAGTTATGTTTGTTTGGGTTTCTTCCTCTTGCTTTCCAAGGAAGTTCTTAGCTGCTCCCAGTTCTGATTCACAGATTAGAAGGCCAGAAGCACCATTAGGTTGTCTAAAACCCCTTCAGTTTCAACGAAATACCCTTGAAAATAATATTTTTGTGTACTGAAGCAACAGAATTTTCCCCAAACCAGATTTTTTTTATCAGCATTTCCAAACTTCCACTGGCTTGTGCAACCAAATTTTCCAGAATTCCCCAGATAAGCCATGTGTCCAACAGGTTGGTTTGCATCATTTCATAGAAAGCCCTGTTGCTAAAGCGTCAGGAAGTGATAGTTTAATAAGTGTAACTTCGTGGATTGCTTGTAAACTCGCCTTGTAACTGTACAGTAGTAACAGATCTGTTACTGAAACAACTCTTCAGAAGGTCTGTAGGTGATTTTAACAACTTGTGAATGGAAACTTGGTGTTAGATGCCATCTTGCTGCATTCTGTGTCTTGAAAAGTGTGGAGAATAAATAGTACTGTTTCATTTTAATGGGTGTGCTCTGCACTAGGGATGATCAGTGCTACTGCAGGCGAGTGGTAGCTGTGGATCACTACTGTGGGGTTTTTAATGCTGCATTTACCACTGAAATGTTCCATGGATGACATTCAGTACCTTTCATTGACTCAGCAAATGGAGCAACTGAGGGTTAAAAATCATGCACGTGCATTTTGTGTTTCCAAACTGAAATGCTTCAGCCTAAACTCAAAGCATTTCTGTAATGCTGCTCTCCTACATTAGAGCCATCACCACTCCAAACTCCTCTTCAGCACCATGATTGTTCTCTGTCTCCCAAAGCTGCTGTGCAACTGCTATGATCCCAAGTCCCCCTAGACCAGCAAGAGATACTGTAGTGAATCAGGGGAGCTGCAGCCTGATAGTAGCAGCACAGGAGAAAGTAAGGATGCAAGGCATCCAAAGCACAGCTTCTCCTAGGCATTGTGTGGCATTTCAAATGGTAGTTCAAAAAAGGCAGAACCACACCTGCTCCCTTCCCCTTTTTTGACTGACCCAGAATCTTTGTTCTTTCCTCTTTAAAGGTAAAAAGGAGGCACCTTTGAAGAACGCTCTGGGATAAATATCTAAAACAGATGGCATGAACTGCGATATGGGGACGACTCTGACCACGATGGAGGGTGACAAGATTGCTGCCTTAAAATAGGTGCCTAAATTTTAGATCTTAAAAGTTCAGAGAGATGACACCTTCTTGTGGAGTCATGTATCAGCTGCTCTTTTTTTTTTAATGGCAGGGGAAGATGTAGCACTGGTCAAAGATCTAGGCTCTATCAATACTACAGTTTACAACACGGAAAGAGTATGCCACTGAAAGCATGGTTATCCTGGATCTATCTGGGAAGTTCTGCTCAGTCATTGCACTGTGTCAAGTATTGCTCTTGCCTCAAGGCTGAACTTTGCTAAACCAAAGTAATATGTCCTTGGATACATCTCATCTGTAATGCCTTCCAGTGAATGTCAGTGAGAGGTCAATGCTTATTTATTACACTTTGGGAAATTGCTTGGGCTAATTTATGTGAGGAGCTTCACTAGATGGGTAAGCATGGCAATCCCATCAGGATTAACAGACAGCTTCATCTGCCATGACAAAACTTCTCTCTGACATCTGGGCCATTAAAGTGAATGACAAGTTTTACTGCAGTGTCCATCTCATGGAGGGACATTGACAATTTGCTGCTTAAAACCCAAGTCACAGCAGAGCACTTAGGTGACAACTGAGACCTTGGCATCAGCAGCCAATATTGATAATATACAGCACAAACACCACACAAAGCTGGAAAACATCACTCAGAATGCCTTGCTGGAGTAGGTCAACAAATAAAGCTTCCTTCTCTGTTATGGTCCAGGGAGAGAATCTTTCTGCTCAGTGATAAAGACAGAAGGTACCATCTTTGATTCCATTTTTATATATTGCTGACAAACATGATTTACGAAACAGAATACTTGTTTCATTACTGAAAGAATCTATCTGCTCAGTGCCCTCTCACAATGATTTCCTTCTAAGATTTTCTGCCCATGCATTTCCTAGCCCCATTTGTACACTGTCTTGTCAGTTCCATAAATCATTACAGATAAGTAAATCCTTCTCTTAACCTTTTGGGGTGATAGCATTAGTAATATTTTCTGAACACATTGCCTACAGCCCTTCTAGAAGAGAAGACACATTGCTTTCTTGTGAGCACAGAAAATACAAAAGCATTCTTGTTCATTTTGGTCAAATCAGTACAGTTTCAACCCTTCTCATTGTTTACACATAGTCTTATAAGCAAGAAGTGCTCCATCAAAGCTTTGAGACTGTTTTAGACGCTCATGTGTGCATCAATATACTTGAGTATTTTGGCGATGAAGGCAGATATTGGACATTGCACAAAGTTCCTCAGCAATTCCAGAAATTAAAGAAGTCTGTATTTGTACAGCCTTTGAACTCCTCTCTGCTAGTGAAGTAATTTGGTCTACAGTAGCATAGGATTCAAATTGCTTTAGCTTCATCATAGTCCTTTGCCATATTGAAGAAGAGCTACAGGTCTGCACTGTGATTCAATTAATTTGACTTAGAATAAGAAAGTAAAGCCCAGAGCTCAATGGAGATTCTTATGGGGGAAAAAAATGAGGCCAAAGTGGACTGTAGGAAAATTGCAGCAGAGATGAAATATTTTTATATTGAAAAAAAAATCAAGAAAGAAATGTCATGTCTGAAGAGCATCATAGAGTCATAGAATCAACCAGGGTGGAAGAGACTTTTAAGATCATCGAGTCCAACCTTTACCCCAGGACTGCCAAGACCATCACTAACTCATGTCAGTAAAGATAAAACAACATGGAAGGGTGATAACCCTTATCTCACTGGAAAGCAGGAACATCTTCCTCTCTCTGTCCAGAAATGAGGTAGATAACTTGGTTTAATTTTATTCCCATGATCATTTAGCAAAGATGCAAGAGAAATATCTCTTGCCCACCTTTCACAGTGATGTCTCATCCCCACTTCAAAGCTTCATGTCCCCTTTGATGTCTGTGGGTAGCCAGGTAACTAAGCTGTCTGTGACATGGATTTATTCATGGAGATGAAAACAAGCTGGGAATACAGATATTCCTTCAAGAATTAGCATATTAAAGGAAAAGCAACCAAGAGTGCATCCCAGACATGAAGGAAGACCATGGGCTTGTCCATCTTCTCTTTTGTTAGGGTTTTACAGACCTCAGATAGGTCATGGATAGCCCCACAGAGACGTTTTGCAGCCTGGTTTCCATTACAGCTCTAAGTCTTTTCTTGTGGAAATCTTTGGGGGCAGGATGACTGCATAGCTAAGTATATTCTGCTGTGCTCGGAAGGGGCGAGGACTTGAATTCATTTCTCTGGCTTACTCCAGTAACAAGGGACCACTCACTGTGAGCAGAGGTCACCCACAGTGAGAGCAGTTGCTATAATTAACTGTCATCATTCTGAAATGGCAAGCACCAAAGAAAGCTCTCCAGGTTGGTTTTGAATTTTGGGCTGGGTTTTTGCTTTATCCTTTTTTGGCTTCACCCTTTCAGGGTCTTGCCTGAAATTTGTCAAAGAACTGCCTGTCTATGCCTCACAAGGTAATGCAGCAGGTTTCTAATTGTACTGGACCTTTGTAACAGTGGATCTTTCAACCCAGTGCATATTTTAAAGCTGTGACACATCATCTTGTCTTTTCTCTTTCAAGGTACCCCATCCATATTTAACATCCCCTGGAGCTTCATTCATATCCAATTTCCTCCACATGTCTTGGACTAAACAGTGGTCATTCAGCTGCCATTCACAGGAGTTTTATCCTATTATTTCCTGGATTTTCCAGTGTTCAGTGTGATAATTCTCACATTTAGGAGCAAAACTTACCAGTGGTCTCCATAAATGTTACAGAACAGCTCTTCCTTGTGAAGGTGCTGAGGCGCTGGCACAGGGTGCCCAGAGAAGCTGTGGCTGCCCCATCCCTGCAGTGTTCAAGGCCAGGTTGGACGCAGGGGCTTGGGGCAACCTGCTCCAGTGGAAGGTGTCCCTGCCCGTGGCAAGGGTTGGAGTTGGAGGAGCCTTAAGGTCCCCTCCAATCCAAACCATTCTATGAATTTCCATTGAAAACAGGTATTTGCTAATCTTAAGGAAATTGCAGCAGACAGAAGTCAGAATGCAGTGCAAAAAATGTTCTTTGAAAGGAATTAGCAACTCTTTCTACCCTTAACCATAGCAAATTCTTGCTTGTGTTTTTCCGTTTAAAAAGGAAAGATAAAATGAATGACAACACGTCTGATTTTGTAAGCTGCAATGCATGAAGATACCTGTGTGGGAGTCCTTGTACTGCATTTGACTGAAAACAAAAGCAAAAATATGACAAGGCAGAAGTTAATCTGGAGGAGAATTAAATCAGTGCCGTCCTGTGGAGGTTACTCCTCACTAATTTCATTGCCAAAGGACAAATGAAGAAGACATCTGTTAAAGTTTAACTTGGTTTTTAGAGCATTAAACTTCATCACCATTTAACTCACAGTGAGGTTTTTAGCTGATGTCTTGTTTTGATGCTGGTATCCTATGTGTCTATCAAAAAGACGAATTTCTCTCTAGAAGTACCAAACTCCAAACCATCACATTGTCTTCATCACCAGCAGCACTCTGGTTAATTACTAACATTACAATATCTTCTGTAAAGCAGATCATATATGCACTGTAATAGCTATTATGTCTGGCACTGCAACTCTAGGTGCCCTGTGCTTATACTGGAACTTAGTAATAATGTTAAAGGATACTCAAGTCATTCGAAGCAGACATTTTGTACTAGCTGCAGAGGAATTTCTAATGAACTGTTTTCTGATGAGACTTGAAGGCTTCCAGCAAACAGAACCTGACATTCACGCTCTCTGACACAGTTTTAAAGCTCTCCCTTACAGGGGATCCTTTTCTGTCATCTAGGCAATGGAGAGCACTGCTGAGGTAATGTTTGTATTCTTGACTCCTCTCCTAAGTGAGTCTGCTGGTTTCCATTTTATTCCAGCTCTTCACTTTTTCTGGTACATGAATGGAGCTGTTCAGGAAAGCCCTGGACAAGGATGTTTGGTCAAGCACATGCCCTGATAATTTTGGCACCATCAGCGGCAATGTGAACCATTTGCCACCAATCATCCTAACTCACTGCTGGATTGACTTGAATTCCTACTCTGCACCCTCTGTTGAGGTTGTCAGTAGGACTCTTTAACACTGTTTGATTTTATTCTTATCCTTTTGGCAAAGTCTAAAGCTTTACAAGATTTCCTTTAGGTTTGTAATGGTAGAAAAACCCACTCTGATAACAGGGCTGCAGAACCAGAGTATGTGACAATGTGAAACAACACAGACCAGACACTGATTGTTGCTCTAACAATGTCTGAGCCTCTGTTCCATCCTTCCAGCCTGCCTGCATGGTCTTACATGGCGTGGTCTTACATGGCATTTCTGTCTTGCTCCTTCCTACCTGAGGCCAAAGATCAGCCATATTTTTCTGTTGCAGAGCATCTGATACCCTTGGGAAACCAGCTCAGGGGACTCATGCGGGCACTGAGCAAGGGACTTCTTAGAGCTGCCCAGAGGGACCATTAGCCCAGTGTGTCTGCAGCACTCCATGGAACCTAAAATCCAGCAAAGATGGTGGAGAAGGAATGATAAAAGATAAGTAAGTCTCAGTATTTCTTTAACTGGACCTAACTCAATGTCTTTGTACTTTCTGTTACCAAATCCTGAGTTCAAACAAAGGAAGAAACTAATGTGGGTGCAGAAAGAACTCCACATTTCCTTCTGATGCAGTGATTGAGTACTCAGGTCTGTTTAAGTCAAGGATTGTTCTACATAGCACTCACTTACTATATGCTCCAACAATAGAGCAAATATAGCTGCATTAGTCTGGTCCTTTACCTGTGAGAAACAGTCCTGTCAAGATTAGCCCAGGAGCACAGGAATTCAATTTAGAGCATGGTTTTAGTGAGCCTGGGATGGAGCTAGGAGGTTGCTGCTTCGTTGCATTGTAAGGCTATTGTGTTGGGCTCTGGCTCCAAGCTATAGCGTCTTCAGGCTGTAATCTCTCCTCCTGCCCCCGCTTGACTAAAGCTTGCCCCTAATTTAAGCAAGGCAAGGCACTGTCATTAATGCAGCAGTTTACTGATGTTGATGATGTGAGTCGTTTATTCAGCAGATGGTATTCAGAGTAGCACTGAGGTTTGCTCTGCTTTCAGCATCCCATCCATCAGCTGAGCACTGCATAAACAGTGCTGTGACACTTACTAAATTTGGAGTTGTTGGGGTTTTTTTGACAAGTTCACTGGGTTTGGTGGCTCTCAGACGACATGGGCTTTCCCTCCTGCCAAGGAAACAAACACTCCACTTTTGTTTACTTGCACCTCTTTGGGAAGGGGAAAGGGCAGGACAGGATCGCATTCTGAGGCAGAAATACACAGCCCATATGAGAAAGATAGAAACCTCCTCAGTGGACCTTATAGATGTTTGTCCTACAGCTGCAGAGTTGTGGGGTAGCACTTCCAGAAGGTCTGGATATGTCTGTCTCTTGTTGACTTGAATTCAGGATGATAGAGGAGTATCTAAAAGACTACAGAAGGGAAATACTTGTAACCAGGCTATAGAGCTGTAGCTTGCTAAGCAAAGGAGAAGGGGATCAGAGCATGACAGCCTTCCCTGTGACTTAGGAAGGAATTGAGCCAGGTCCTCTGTGGGATGAGGACATCCAAGTTGCTCAGTGACTGCAGAAGCAAACAAATACATCATTGTTCCTCCTGCCTCCTCAGCATTTTCCGCCCTTTTATTACATATTCTGTGGGCTCCCCAGGCAGTTTACCATGTTCAGGTAAGCAGCCTGATGGGATGGCATCGCAGCCTGGCTGCAAGTGCCTCCCATTTGATGGTTTTTCCTCTTCAGGTTGGTTCCCTGTGGAAATGAGGATGTGATCACACTCTTTGAGTATGCATCCCCCACCTTTGCCAGCATCAGTCATACCTGACAAAGGTGTATCTGTCTCAAAGACTAAGATTTCATAAGAGGTTTATGAAAGTAAGTGTGCATGAAGAAGAGAGGTGAGTCCTCAGAGAAGAGGCAGTAAGCACAAGCTTACCCTTTACACAGGCATCAGAAAGGGAAAGAGGCACTGGAAATCCTGTAAATGGGAATTACTTTTAGAAGGGAATCATTGCCACTGAGACAAGAGAGGGAATTTCCTAATGATATTCTTATTTTCTTCCGCATTTGTACATAATATTGGTGATAGTACTTGTTTGTGTTTTGGTGTTGCAAAGTGGCAAAGGTGAAAGCACACATTTTCAGTGCTGTTCAAAACCAAACACTGAAAACGAAGCAAGCATTGGCTACAACCCTTGTAATGCTCCCTGCAAAGGAACCCACAGGCTAAGATGTGTGTGTCAGTGGGATCAGCTTGAATTCAAAAGCTTGTTGATGGCACCTTCTTGCCTCTGTTATCTGACTGCTCACCATCAGCTAATTTTACCTTTCTTTTAAAACATAAGGTGATTTATTACATATTGGGTTAGTATCCCTGTGACCTTTCAGGTCATCGAAGACCACTACCAGCATCTTTGGATTATATAGATGAACTGGGGAGAGTTTGAGGCTCCTGATGGCTTGTACTGCAGCGCAGTCATGTATTAAATGCAGGATTAATGTGGGTTCCCATAATCTGGATCAACACACAAGAATGTAAAGCTGGCTTTCTCTCTGAGTGCTTTGTGCATTATGAGCTGTCATTAGTTCCTCCATCTGCCTGAGCTACCCTCATGGGACATGCAGCTCCCTGGCCCTCTTCCCTGCTGTTCCCTTGCTCTCTGGCCAAGCACTGCTTCTCAGGCTGTGCCCTGCAGGATGATATCTACCATGAATTACAAACACTCAGGCTCAGAACCAGGGTGTGAAGGTGAGAAGATAAGAGCAGGGTGGGAGGTTGTGTTTCACACCTGCAGCAGATGTGCTGTGCCTCCCAGGCCACATTTTTACCCTTGTCTCTCTGCATCAGCAGCATCTCTGGGAAGGCTGATATGGCTCCAGGGATCTCTGATCCAGCTGTGGCCTGAGACCCACCGGGAAACTGAGAGCAATGGGGAGATGAGCTCCAGCAGTGCTCCTTAGCAGTTGAAAAGCAGCAGGTTTTCCTTTTCACGCAGCTGCAGACACAGTATATGCCTTTCCTTTTGGTAACAGTAAGATGAACAGAGAAACAAGCAAACATTGAAGATTTCACTGTTTCCCAGTTCAACAAAATCCCATTTTCCACTGGAAGAATCTGTAATTCCTGGAACTTTTCCAGTTTCCTTCCCGTGATGCGGTGTGCGCCAGTGGTGCATCCTGAAAATGTGCTTTCATCAACTCTTTCATACAGGTGAGTATATCTCTCTGTAAATTACCCAGGACTTCTGCAATTTGTCTTTCGGAAATGATCTGTATGGTTTTTTGCACGTGGCCCTCAGCTGCAAAACCCTCTTAAATCTTTGTCAAATAGGTAATAATGAAGGGAATACATTTCTATGCAGCGTGGACCTTCTGACTGCAGCACACTGTAATCTCTTACCCTTCAATGTTCTTGCAGTAGATTGAGCTGCCAATCATCAAATGACCTGAAGAGAAAAGAGGAGACAAAGAAGCTGAAGAAAATTCTGGTACTTGAGTGAAAATACCTACATTTAGCCAACAATGTTGTCTCATATCCTAGTGAAGATTAATGCAGAATGTGCTTAATGGCAAACTAAATTAGCAATATATACTTAATTTGGATCTGGTAAAACCAATGTTTATTCAGAAGACACGACCCTGCATTGAAAAATTCACATGCAGCAGAATCTCCCTTCCAAGCTGTCTGCAGAGGTGCACCCACACGTCTATACCCTTATCCATCATATAGCCTCAGTGTCTTCTTAGCCATTATGGCTGGATAGCAGGCAGTACATGTGTGCTGTGCACATCTGCACAGGGGTTTGTGCACCAAATGTGTGCACCAGTGCTGCCTTCACCTGTAGATGTTGCAGATGAAAGAGGCACTGAAGGGGATGGCAGCAATGAGAATATTCCTTGGTGCTGACTAGCAGTTGGCTACCAAGGACTGCAGCTGAGGGCTGCGTTAGTGGGTGTTGGGGCCTTAGAAAGGACATGAAGCCAGAAGCTTGCAAAGAAATGATAAGATCTGACATGAATGTGCCTCTTTCTGACAGAGGGCAGAATTTTAGAGGTATTGTAATTTCAGAGGTTTTGCATTTTAGAGGTATTGTAATATCTGCATTTCCAAGCACCAACCCAAGACAGTCTTTGTGCTGCCCAAGAAGGGCTTTTGCAGCACTGATTTTGACCAGTGAGTGAGGCGAGTGTGAAGCATCACTTACAGGCTGTTGGTCTTGGCTCAAGCAGCAGTCAGGGTGTCCTACTGTAAAGCATGAAGTATGTCCACATCTTTCACATCCTATTGGGAACAACATTGAAGCAGCTGTGTTTCTGTGAAGGTGAGCTTGTCACAGAGCACTCCAGACCCCATTCGGTGATGGATGAGCCCTCCCTGAGCACCCACAGGAGTCAAAGAACCTCTACGTCTCATGTGCGAGTCCTGCGTTGAAGGAAATTACCCTCTGTCATCTAAACCGGCCTGATGCCTTCTTGTCAGGCACTAGAGGTAACTTTCAAGTCATATTGCAGATCTGGTCAGTAGAAAGGAAGATGGGTAGCTTCCGTCTACCACTCAGGTACATCAGTGAGACCTCATTTATCTCTACTCTGAGTGCCATACAAAGTGTATGTTACTTACCTGCAATACCTAACGTATCGTTTGTACATACGTCAGTAGCCCTTTCGGTTCCCACAACTGAAGCGCACCTTGGTTTTCTGAAAACATGTGCCGTTTCCACTGCTGTGTTTTTGTGTTGCAGGACACCTCTGGAGGCTTAGGGCTGTGGAAAATCTGATTTCTGTGTTAAAATAAGAAGTCACTGAAGCAAGTGACGTGGAAGTGCACACATTATTACACAGGCATGGAAACAGGGAAGGAAAATATTAGCTCACATTTTGAGCCCTGCAGAGCAGTTTGCCTGTGATTTCCTTCTCTTTTCTTGTGTACCTGACTCATCTGTAAGCACAAAGTTAATTGCTGTCTTTATATGGACAAGCCTTAGATCAATCTCTCTGTTCCAGACCCATCTGCTTGTGTCCAAATGAAATCTCAGCGTGTCTGCCTGGCATTTCCTCTTGATGTGTCATCCCCAGCTCCAGTTCAAGAAACCTAAAACTCAGCTGTTCATCTTTCGACACAGCCCTCAGCTGTTAATCAACATCCTCTCCCTCTTCTGGGGCAGCACTGCTGTTCTTCAGGTTGCCCATTTCTTATGTTTTTCCAAGCAGGTTTCTCCTTGCCCTTTGCTTCTTCACATTCAGGCAGTCCTCCTTAAGCATCCGGAAAAAATGAATTCTAATGTTTTGTTGACTTCCCCAAAAAAACCCTTTCGATGGGAGGCCAAAAAATCCTTCAATAAAAAATAGCAAACTCTTCATGAATACCTAAAATATTCATTACTTGTGCTTGCTTTTCTAAGCAGAGGCTCAGGTTATTAAGACTTAATCTGAAATCTGCTTGTATTGCTATTTGAGCAAGAAGCTGGCACCTTTAAGAGCAGTGTGATTTGGCATGGAGAACGGTCCTATGATTTTCACTCTGAGTTCACCGACTGTTGTTAGAATAACAATAGCTTTAATTCTTCCCCCATAGGACTCCTATGGCAAGAGTCCAATGGCAACAACAGCAAAATCAGAGCGGACAAAACTCCGGTCCCCCATCTGAAACCAGTCCTTCAGATCCCTGCCTATGGCTGCAATTTGGCACCCTTCTCTGGCTGGGCAAGGGAGCAGTTAGATGTGTGTTGTGAGCCTCTGAATTAGTATGTTCTTTCCCTTGTATGGGGCTTTGTGGCTGAAGCTACAATTTGCAAAGATCAGTGTTTTCTAATTCATTAATTTGCTTGCGGCTGTTACCATGGAGCTGTTATTTGGCAGGCAGGGAGCACCCCTAACAAGTGCACTGAAGTCAAGCTGGAATTAATTTCTCCTTTCTCTCTGTTTCTGTTCCTTGCCCCTACAGTGGGGACGTGTGGAAGGACACAGCCAGGAGGAATTCTTCCAGTGAGATGGGAAGTTGTTGAAGCTGGAAAAGGGGCATCTGCTCTCATCAAGACATCCTGTCCCCCACCCCACGTCCTGGGGCAAGGAGGACAATGTGCACTGAAACCAATCCTGACGAACTGTGGTGATGGAGAAGGACAGCAGAGGTAGCAAGAAACACATCCATGAGGCTTGGCAGGAAAGTGTGAGGCTGACCTGGAAAGGGAGAGGTGCCCCAGTAAGTACTGACCCATGCGGGAGGTAGATGAAAGCCCTTGCCACCAGAGTGTGTCCATGCAGCTTTCAGGTGATTCCCTATGGCTCTACGGAAAGGTGATCAGACAACTTGCCTAAAGAACCTGTTTCCTTGCCACTCCCAGTGTCGGGATGTTTTCAAATGTTATTTTTCTAAAGCATAGACTAAAATCCTGATATTGCCGGTTACAGAACTAAGATGTGATGCTGTGATACCAGTGGAGCTAAACCACCCACTGGCAAGCATGCTGCAACAGCTCTAAATGCTGCACCAGATGTTTGTGAATGATGTGTACTATGCCTGGGAGCTGTGACTTTCAGGAGAGACAGCTGTTATTGTTTATTGAGTTGGGTTTCAGTCTAATTAGAGCTATCACAGAATAAGTGTGTGTTGATCATGTCTCCAGAGCAGGTCTGTTTGTACCACGATGAGCTGTATGTGTGGTTTCAGTGCCTGGTTACAGCGGGCCTGTGGTTGCCCTGAACCCCAACTGGCAGACAGGGATCCAAAGTTGATTTCATGTCAGGGCCATGTCTGTAAACTGTGCTGGAAACACTGGGGTCTGATCCCCAGGAGCACAATGGCAACTAGGGGGGAAAGCCCTTAGCTGTTGTTATCTCTATTCTGCAGCCCCCTTCATGGCCAAAACTCCTGGGAGGTGGAGATGGGCCAGTGAATGACAATGCTGAAAACCATGTTCACTTTAACGTCCTATCGAAATGAGGGCTGTGAAATGATGTGAGCCTCAGTTAACTCTCTGGGTTCTCCAGTGTCACTCTGCAAGTAATGTGGTCTGTCACCTAGCCGAGATAATTAGCTCTATGTGCAGGGAGTGAATACAAACCTTGGAAATCCAAGCTCTAAGCAGAGTGCAAGATCACTGGGGAAAGGAGTAGTGGGGATATATTGTTTCACTGGGCTGCATTACTTCAAATAGCATTGAATATATTGGCTGATGGTGAGAAACACAAAACTTCACCCGTTTGAAGTGGCCCCATGGTCTCCAGTGTTCAGATGGGGCAGAGCAAGTGTCTTGCTCTGGCTCCTCTCATGTTTTCATGGCCACTCAAATTCTTGGTTTCCCTTTCAGATTAAATTCTGATATCCCTTTTAAAGTGAGTCTTCTCCAACACTGTGGCTGTTAAAGGACTGCATTGCTGTGTGCAGGGAAGATCTTCTGCTGCTTCTTGCCCGCCATTGCTGAAGGTCAGTTCTCCCAATCCAGCAAGCCAAGTTTCTGCACTGTTGGAAGAAGACAGTTCACAGCCCCAGGCAGAGCAAGTTCCCTTTTCCTATTGGATTTGATTGGCTTCCTCTACAGGTTTACTCAAGGTCCAGCAGGCGCAAGACCTGTTGAACAGGGTGTACAGTGCAGTGCGGTGGTTTAAATCCAACAGCCACAATGCTTGAGAAGATTCCGTGTGAAAGCTTTACCAGGGTTTTGTCTGAGCTGAAGAAGGTGAAATTGAATGGGATGGCTCGTAATGGAGGTCAGGTTTATTACAATAATAATTAGCATTATTGGAAGCCCCATGTAAAAGAAATGAATTCGCCCTATACCAAAGATTGCTTATTAATAATTTTTAACCATTTCAATTAATGGTTTTGAATTAGCAATGATCAAAAATGTGTATGTGTCATAAAGCAAAAATGTGTGAATCTGATCATTGCATAAGGACAATAAATAACTTTCAGTTGTTGGAAGCTGTCAAATTTCCTTCAGATTCAGATATTCACAGTTTATTTCAGGGGAATCAAGTTTGCAATTTGACCTGAAATTTGGTTGTGACTGCGTGACTTAAAGTGATCAAGTTTTAAATCACCAAATATTCATGCAGGGGAGGCAGCCGATCAGCCCTAAATTGGTCCTTCTCTGAGATCTGGCGTGTCAAGATTAATCTTTGAGCAAATATTTATTTGCCCCTCATTGTTTTAAACCACATGTGCTTCCCCTGAAGGAGAAGAGTCCAATAATGGTGTGTTTGGCTCCCTGCAAGGGCCTGGAAAACTGGAGACTTGGAAACTTGAAGGAGAGTTGCCAGACTTTTTTCATTGTCTTGGTCATTTGAGACATCGCTTCATCTCCCTTACTTCTGTAATTTCCTCTGGTCTCCCTCAATTTCTCTTACATAAAAGCAAAGGAAAATGATGACAAAGGGCCTCAGCTCAGATTCTCTGTGAGGCGGGTTAGATTAATGGGAGAAATGAAAGAGCTCTGTGCCTCGTTCATCCTCTTCATAAACAGCTGAAAATAAAATCACACCTATCCTTGGTTTTCAACAGCCACACCTGGAACGACAGCTTTCCATCATGCTACTTTGTTTACTGATGCACACACAGCAGTTCGTGGAGGTGGTGTTGCAAACAGCCTTTTCCTCAAAACAGATGCATATTGCACGTCTTCTGCTTCTTCACAGTTGAGAGATGGAAAATCAGTATTTGAATTGAAGAATGTCTTGTGTTTCAGGTAACACTACCCTGCAGAGAGATTCTTCTGCATTGCAACAGGTCTGATTATTACTACTAGAGGCTGCCAATATGATTAAGTGTTAGTGGATGGGTGACTGTGTGACAGAATGGAAGAGGAAGACTGTGTCCAGCTGCCATTTTTTTTAGGCCTGTGTTCACAGTGATAGGGATGTAACTGGGATGTTTGGAAGAATGAAGTCAGAAGATGTTAGCAACTGGGGATGGCAGACGGTGCTGCAGAGAGATCTTGTGAACAAATTCAAGGAGACATTAAGATTTGGTGAGAGATGCAAATATGTAATAAAGATCCATGGTTTATTACAAGTATGTAATAAAAATCCATCCACAGCAGCGTGAACTGTGCACATAAAGAAAATCATATATTATAATGAAGGTACTAAATTCAGTGTTTGCCTGCTACATGCCAGCTGTGTATTTGTCATATGCATGCAAACCCGTGGCAGAACACTCTGGTTAAAGTCCACATGGTCACGGTGTGACTGATGTTAGTCTGGAGGTCTCAAAGTCTGATGAATAAGACGGCTAAGTGTAATTTCTGCCAAAGGTTTTTCTTGTTGCCCCATGAGGTAGCCTCTAATAGCCGCTGGGCTAATTCGTTCTATCTCCTAAAACAGACAGTGAAGTTTATTTATGGGTAGAAAAGCATTCATCGCCTGGCCTGCCTTCCCCGTGGTCAGCACAGCTTCATGGTCTGTAACGTTCATTCTTCCTTCCTTGCAGGAGTGAAGAGCAGTGCTCCTGCTGGAGTTTACAGTGGTTATGTCTGCAGAGCAGCAAGGAAATGGTTTTGCCCTATTTGCACAATAAAGACAAATCCCTCCTACTAAGCAAGGGCAAGTTAATAAAAGGTACTGTGAACTGGGTTAACATGATAAGGGAGATACAAGCTATGATAAGGATGGAAACTCATGGTCATGCTGTTTTCAGTTGTGTTCCAAAGATTTCTGTCGCTGTGAACCTGAAAAGAAACATCTCTCATTTCAAAGGCTTTGGAGAAGGGTTTGGTCATGAAGTCAGAAATGCATGGGTGTTCAGGGAACAACAGTTCGAAGGACAGGCAATAAACCACGTTTTTAACTATGTGGGACCTGCTTCCCCACTCCATATGTTTAGTAGATCAATATTAGCTCCTCTACAGTCAATAGAGCTCACTGATGTAAAACTGCTGTGTGCATGTTCTTAATGATTCATAGTTTTGAAGCCTGGCCAGTTCTATAATTCAACCCTCGCAAAGGCAAACAGCCTCCTGTCAATCTGCCCTTTCTTCTCTCATCCTGTTGTTTGTTAGGCGTCTGTAGCCCATTAGCTGGCTTACTATGGTATTAATATGTGGCATCATTATTCATAGCCAGATCTGCTGATAAGAAATCGAATGCTCTGGTAAACAACTGACTGGATTTTTTCTCCATGACATCAACAACAGAGTCAAATGGGGTGCTGGAAAAAGGATAATTCCCAGGATCATGTTAAAAGATTACTTAGTTACGTAGAGGAGGGGAAAAGCCGCTTTCAGAGCACTGATCAGGGATGTTCTGTGTCATACCCAGCAGATACACGCCAGCATGTCTTCTGCTCACATATGAACTGTCCACCTGTAGGAAATGGATGGGACTTCATGGTGTAGTTCTTCAAAATGACTTCTTTTCCAACCTTCCCCCCAGATGGCAAATTTACTTCTGGAAGAACCAGGGTCAGACTTCTTTGTGCGAAGAAGGGCACAGGGCTGGCCAACAATGGGACATGCCTAAGCCCACCATCTCTTTTCCTCCATAAAACCAGTCCCTCAGGGTACAGGAGAGCACAAGTGGCTACTGGTTAAGTTTTGGTACTTCCCCTCCATGCTGCATTTGCAAGTGCTTGCTGCCCCTTGCCATCTAGAAGAGTGGCTTTTGGGGAAGCCCTTTGCATGTTACAGGGCTGATTGAGCAGGCATGTATCTGCACACAGGGATGCTTTGCATGTACCAGTCGTGTTGGCATGGGTGCAATCCCCAGAGTTAGCATATATGTGTTTTACATTATATATGTGGTTTACATTCTTGTGACTCCCCTGGTTTCATTAGGATTGCATTGCATTGACATCTGTTTGACACCAACACCTTCCCCTTCCCTTCCCTGTGGCTGGCTGAGTAATAACTAGTTTTGAGGCTGAGATTAACTGTGATCAGGCAGCTAAAAACTCTGACTAATGCTGCAAACACTTGGGCAGCACTTATGAAAAAGTAAGTCCCATTTTTAAAGCTTAAAATCATTTCCACTCCTTGCTCCTGGATAGCACAATTGCATCTTTTTGTTTCTTTGAAGTATGCGCAGTAACTTGGTGCAAGGATACTTACAATGAAAGGCCTCTCAAAGATTTCCAGTAATTCATTCCCATTTTATGTTTCAGGTTAATAACAATGATTTTCAATAATAGTTCAGAGAGGGTAAGGTCAGACACGACCCTTACACCATCATCTCCCACATTTCCTGGGTTATTCCTGGTCTTGCAGGGTTATTGCTGTCTTGAGGCTAGCAGCTTCAGTGCAGATTATTTCCTAAGTAAGTAATTTCCTTCTCAGGCTGAAATTCTGCCATTCCTCTGGTGTCTTTTCCAACCGGTCACTTACCCCTGCTCCTCAAAACATGGGCTTTATTTCTGGTCTGAGTTTGTCTCATTCATCTTTGAGTCCTTGGTGCTTTTTTAAGTCTTTCTTAGATGAAAGAGCCTGTCGCTGCCCTTGGCCTTGCTCTCTGAAAGTAATAACACCAGGTGAACAAATTGCTCAGAAACCATCCTCTTGATGAGCTTCTGATTAACTACCTGCCTGGAAGGTATTTTTTATGTGTCTGGCATCATTTTTGATGCCTTTTCCAGCACCGTGTTTTTCAGCATCTAGACTACCAACTAGTTCTGTAGCTGGCGTTCATCTTCTCCATGTTGCCTGCACAGTTAATACAACCTCCCTTACAGTAGGCCACATATTTCTTTTCTTTTTAAAGTAACTGAAGATTTTTTTCTTTTTAAATCCCTACAGCTGAAGCTTCTTTTGCACTGGTGGAAAACCTGCAGAGCTTATATCCTTTTCAGTGAGTTTCAGGATGTGCCTGTCCTGATCTGAAGGTCTGTGGTTTCTTTGCCTTAGAGGAAAAACTGTCCCTCTGCATCGTTTGGAAGAGATCTTGTGTCTGCAGGTGCCGGCACACAGTGTGTTTGAATGGGTCAGGTCTTTGTGAGCACCTTTTGCCATGACTTTCCTGAAAGATTGGAGCTGTGTTTGTCTAGTGCTGAACTGGAACCTCAGAACTGACATTGGCACCTCTTCGTACAACTTCTGCTGTACTGAATGTACACTGAAAAGTCCTCTCTCACAGTCCTGGCAGCTCTAGATCTACCTTCAGCATGAGCTCCAAGCTTTACAGTGCAGAACACAAAAAAAAGTTAACTTAAAGACATGAAGGAAAAATACAGAATCCATTTTTAAGCATCTTATTTCTTTTTTTTGTATTATATGGATTTCATTGTTTTCTACTTCTCTTTCTCGTCTTCAACATCAACAGTTGCATCCTTTATCAGAGAGCCAGGCAGAGTGTTTAGCGCTGCTGTTTTCACATTGTTGCACTAGAAGAGTGCAACTCCATAGGCAGAGACAGGGATTTGATTGTGCCTTTGGGCTAGCATCCAGCATGTATCACCCCCTCGGAAGTGACTTGGAAACTCATTCTTCTCTACTGACAGTCTGTACAGCATTATCCTCACCCTGGCTGTAGCATCTCCTTAGGTAGGCATAGATGAGCTTCACTGGATCCAGTATGTTTTTCTTTAAGGAATATATATGTTGACATTCAACTTAAAATTTCTAATTATTAACAATTATATTTCACTCATGTATCACTTGTTGCCTTGAAATTTAGGTTTCCTCCCAAATACATCAATCTGTGCCCCTTCCTTTTCTCCTTCTTCACTGGGGGTAAAGGCCATCATTTAAAAGCAAGGATGAAGCATAGACATTTCATTTACTCCTCCAGGATTCCACTGTTTTCTTCAGGAAAATAGAGGCCATTGCCAGTGTTATCTCACTCCCAGATGTTTCAGGGGTGATCAACTCTGAAGTGCTATATGCACTATCAATCACAAAGAATGACATCATCTCTTCTGTTGGGTTTTCTGTGGTCTGTCAAGTGGGAGGATGAGCCAATTCAAGATGACTTTCCTGGGCACGTATGTCCCAGCACTTCTGAGAAGTGTTTCAGCTGCTTGCCTCTGAATCTGGAAAGGCAGAACAAAAGGGCAAGTGGCATGCACAGTGCAAGGCTACTAAGGCTAAGAATAACAATCATGGGCTGCATGGATTTAGTTTGTAATGTTGTGACAATTCGGGTGTGGAAGCTTATCAGCTCTTATAATAATATCACATTATTTTTTTTGCTGGAAGGGCGCTTATGTTCTGGAAAAGCCATTATTAAGTTATTGTCTTCTTTTAATTTAATTTAAAACCATCCTCTCTTTTAGAGCATTAGCCTCTGCATGTTACCACTTAGATGTTCATCGGGGGGGGGGGGGGAAGGCCCAATAATTAAATTAAACATGGGTTTATCTCCACAGCCAGAACAGCAACAAAGCTGATTGATCTTAGAGGACTGGTCCTTCTCCTTGCTCTGATATCTCTCTGTCCCCTCTTTGTTCCTTCCAGTTGCCACACGTGCCATCTTTTCTGTTCCCAAAAAGAAGCAGTGGAGCTGCTAATGTGTGGTTTGCTCAGCTCGTGCGCTAGGCTCAGCGCATGCATTTGTAGGTATGGAGGAGTATGAACTACTGGAAGGAGCATGTAGGCATTTCCTTAAAGCAAAGCGCAAAAGAGATTTAGTAGTTAAAGGTAGCCCTTGAAATCACGCAACACCATAAAAAACATCACCTGACAAACACAAAACACATAGGAAGAGCTGCAAGATAAATTTGAGGATGACTAAAAACAAGGGAATACTGGAAAATACACAGACCTCGGTCCCCCAAGTACCAGGACACCTGGACTTGGTAGCAGAAGGCCTAATGCTTCGCTTCTGTTAATTATCCCACACTTCCCTTAGGGTGATAGGAAGATAAAGCATGTGCATAGCCCACTACCACTATGACAGGCCAAAACATCTTCTGAGACATTTCATTTGTATGCTCCAGCCCTGTCTGTCTATTGTGTTATTTATTCCTGTGCCTTTCCCCCTTTAATCTCAGTTTTCAGAAGCTCAATTTTCTCTAGCTATCACTCTGTGTTGTAATGTATCATGAGTCATGCCCCATATACTGAACAGTAAAGCAAACTGCATGCAAAGAGTACTGTTCCAGACAGCCTATCTGAAGAAAGCATCATTTTTGGAGAGCTGGATCTGCCCTTTTGCAGCAGAGCTGGTTTCAAGTTTGCAATTTTAATGAAGCTGCACCTGAACCTTTTCTTATTTTCTTCTTTTCAGATTTATTCTCAATTATTTTTTGAGGTTTGCTCTCAATCCATGTGATTACAACAGCTTTAGTGTCCTAAAAACCAGCAGAACAATTCTTCTCTGTTGCCAATGGGACTCTAATTAGTATAATGTTCACTAAATGACAGGCCATTGTATGAACTTCAGCCACAGCTGCTCTGGGTGTTAAAAGTCTTTCAGGACATAGACTGAACAAAGTCATGCAGAAATGGTGTTAATCTTGCATTGCAAATGTGACTGAGAGCTTATTAAAAACCCCTCCAATTTCCCCAAGATTGATGTTAGATCGACTCTTTAGATCAGTGCTTTAAACCAACCTGCTCCTGTGTGCTCCAGCCAGCAGCTGAACAGGATATTTATGCAAAAGAACCCGTAAAAATTTTTGCACCAAATACTGGACTTTAATTTGAAAGCACCTGAGATTTATTATAATTGGCCTTTTATTCAGCAGCAATGAAAAAATCGTAACTGGATGCTTCCGCATGTGGCACAGGCATCGGTTGTCAGTTCCGGGAGGTGATGCTATTTTATTTGCCAGCTATCACAAACCCTTGCAAAATTACCTTTTCTTTTGGGAGGAGTGATGAAGGTGAAAGGGAGAGTGATGATGGAAGGCTGCTAATTTATCTGGAAGCCACCATTCTAGGACAAAAGTGTGTTCCAAGGGGTAACGTCTGAGAGGCTCCAACCTTTGGTTTTTTGCATATCAGGATTCACTAGAAAATGGTCATTCTTGGCACAGAGAAGCTGAAAACTCAGTCCTGGGTGCTCTTCCCCAATTTAAAGACTTTGAGTTGTTCAGTAACAGCCAGGATATAAATGTTGACGTCTAAATGTAAGACTATCTCTGATATGCAATTTAGTCTCACTTTCTCCTTCCCTCTAGAGAGTAACAATTCATACCCAGCTGACAATAAAAGTGAATTTAATTCATTTTTCCTTCTGGAAACCTTTCCCTTCTTCAGGTTTTCTATGAGCTCAAAGCTTTCTTTGACAGCTGCTTCAATGGCAAACTGGGATTCTGCCTGCTCTGTGGTGTGTTTGTACCAAGTCGCACCAGACCTCAGCTGAAAATCCAAATAGGCTCAAGAGGGAAGGACGGAAGACCCTGCCAGTAGACACCACAGCACCTGTAGCCCTCCTGCATCTTTACAACACCTTAGTATATGAGAAGCAGCACCCATTGCAATGTTAAATTTGTCCTAATGCCCTTTTCTTATGGGAATGGCAAGTGGTATAAATCTGATGATTTGAGATTTTACTGATGAAATTCCATCTCTGAATATGCCACCCAGAAATTATTTTTGAATGGGTATGGGACAACGAATTTTTTCATTAGAGAATATATTGAACTTAACAAAGAGGTAGAAGTAACCCATCTGTTAACTGTTGTTAAAAGATTGCATGTGGATCAAATCATATCAAAGATGTGAGAGCTTGTGCAACTCGGTGGCTGCAGCATTCCAGGATATATCCGTCTGGTGTTCCTGGAGTCTAACTGGGAGAGAAACTCGGTCACAGAGATGCATAATGCAATCACCGTCTGAGGCATTCTCTGGAGCCTCAAAGGAGGCTGATGTTTGGCTTGCACTGCTTTGTGTAGTACTGACATGGCTAACATAATTCAGAGCAAAGGCAGAGCCAGAGGTTTCCAGATGAATAATTTAAGACAATAAATAAATTGGGATTATCAGCATAAACCTGTTTCTCCATTCATTTACTGCTTTCTCTTTTTACCTGATAACTCATTTTCTACTTTTCATCTTTGTCAGCCAAGATTCCTCACTCAATTTTTCTTAATATCAGTCCAAATCTGCTGCCTATCACCTGCTACTTACTTCTGAATAAAGAATCTGTCCCTATATTACTCATTTCAATTAATTGCCATGCTTAAATGATCTTATCCAATCCTCTCTAACCCCAAGGCAACTCTTGCGTGCCATCTTGATAGGTGATTAATGACTTCCTGGGACCAATGTGAAAGACAAAAGAGAAATAAGACAACCCAGAGAAGACTCTCTTGCTAATCTTTCTTTCACCTCAATCATGACAGGAAAGAAGACAAGAAGGGCAAGAAATCAGCTCTGCGGGTGCCCAGTGTTAAGCACCTGAAAAATATTGGAATGAGTGAACACAAGTTGAAAAGAAAAGCTCATTTTCCCTTGTCAAGTTGGGCTGGTGGCAAAAATAGTGCCTGCTGACACTGTTAACACCTTCTCTTTTTTGAGTAAGGTCTTTATGTTGCTCTCCTCTGTCCGGCCAAGCCAAAGAGCAAGAGCAGCACATTTAATGGGTGTGATTTTAGACATATCCTCGTGTGGCCTTGGAAATGGTCTTGATTCAATCTACAGTGGTTTACAGAGCACCAGTTCCTGCCAGAGGTTTGTGTTGTGGTAGCACCTCGGGATCCAGCGGTACAAGATGTGTGGTGAGTCTTAACTCACCTTGTCCCTTGTTTAATGGATTTCTATCATCACCCTTGTCCACTTGTTCTTAGTCCTCAGTATCAAGGATGAACATGGATCCAAGCATCACATGCACACAGTTGTTACTGTGCCATTGCATTCAGCTGCAGGGATTTGAAGAGATCACAAAGTCTTCCCACTTCCCTTCGTCATCTCTAAAGCAAAACCAAGTTTCCTAAGACATCCTGCCTACTTGAGCTCTGATCTCTCAAGTCAGACCTTATTGCAAGTGCTTGACTGTGATTTGACCCACAACAGTGGGTTTTTGCATACTCTAAGTCTCCCTGTGCCACTTACACCATGGTGAGAGCTGCCTCCATTCCTCAGCACCACTTGAATGTGATCAGGTGAATGTCAGCTGGACCCTCCTTCCTACAACAGCCTCAAACCCATGGTTAACTAGCTTATTTCTCAGCCTGCAGATCAGTAGAAAGTCTGCATTCCTCTGGAGCTCTGTGCAGAGCTGATGATTCTGACCTGGGAAGAAGGGACCTGTGGTGGGGTAAAGGCTGGAGACCAGTTCTCAGGAAGCAGGAATTTACTTTATTTAAGAGTAATTTATGGCCCTATTTTCAGTTCTTGCTGAGACTTGCACTGTTTAAAGGCAGCCTTGACTATGGCTTTGATATTACCCGGAGTGTTTTGGTTTTACTCAACGCAGTTCATTTTATATGGCTGTATCATCAGGGGTGGCTGGGGGGTATCATGTAAGCTGGTTATCTGGTGTAGCTAATAAAGTAATGAACCCTGAAAGCAACATCTGTCTCATCCTACTCAGGCCCTCAGATGATAATTACATCACCTGCTCTATATCTCATTTGTACTGACAGTTCTTCCATCCCTTGCTCCCAAGACAGTGGGGGAAAGCCACTTACCCATCTGTGTTTGGATTTCCACTAAGCATCTTCAGTGGAGAGACTCAGAGACTGCAGCATTTCATTAGATGCTGCTCCATCTACTTGTCAGGACTTTTCTTGACTGGTCTGAGACCAAAGCCACAGTGATGCTGCTTAAAAGAGGACATGCCCTTAAAAGTGATGCCCTTCTATGAGGACGAGTCTTAGAAAGCTGGCTATGAGAGTGGTATTACATGCAAAGCCCATGGTGATGCCTGACTGCAAAACCAACTCTAGGCTGAGGATGACCTGGCTGAGCCTGGACGTGGAATCGCCCTACAGGAACCAGAGTCAAAAAGAGCATTCCTGTTTCCTCCGCTACCCATGGCTGCACTGGTCTGGTGGGCAGAGGAGTTCAGTCACAGGGGCAGCACTGCAGGCAAGAGGCTGCTTTGATACCTCTGGCCTGCTGCAGACTGCTTCAGTAATTGCTAGTGTTAACGGTGACTAGTGTGTTAAATCTATGAGGGGTTTAATTGGGGCACTGAAGAGGGAAGAGTTCTTACAGAACTCTTGAACTCCAGAAATTATGGCACCTCCTTCTCAATTAGCAGGTTTTGTGTAACCGGTGTCTAAAGGGTGTGTACAGTACCTTCAGGTGAAGAACTGCATGTCTGCTCCACTATGTGATCCCTCAGCTCTTGCCTTATGTTAATTGGGGTTGGGGGGGGTGATAGTGTGCAGAGATTTTTACAGCCCTTACTAATGTCACACAAGCCAACGTAAAGGCTGCTGGGATTTTGGAGAAATCAAGCTAGAGCATCATGACCTATGAAACCATTATAGTCAAATCTGGTCAGATACTGCCTGGACACATACTGGGAGGTGGTGTTTTCTGAGCACCTAGCAGTCACCCTCTGCTCCAGTGATGCTGCTACAGCCAAAGCTTCATAGTGTCTGCATGGAGCAAGCTCTAGATACAGCCATGTCCAGAATGCCACCTCTTTTGCTTTGCACAAAATGCATGTGAATTTGCAGGATACAGATTGTCCCAGTTAACACTGTGTGCAGGCTTGCATGCTCCATTGCACTGATGGTATTGGTGTGGAGGTCCATCACACGTTCTTTGTGGTTCTCTGAGGTCTTTCAAGGCCTTACAAGCTGTGTGAAGAATAGCAATGGTCTTGGTGCTACAATCACCAAGAAGAAATCTGTCGCTTCCAGTCTCGACATGTGGGACCTTTCACCCTTCCTTTCAGTAGGAAATGCCTTAGTGACCAATGAAGATTTATGTACAGGAATTAAACTGATTTTCTGTTCTTTCTATAAAGCATCTGTGAGCTAGTGTCAGGATGTCAGTAAAGCTGATTTGCCTGTCATTTGTACTCATAATTTATATGACAGTAGCCTCTAGAGGTCACAGGACCATATACAGAAAAACTGCAACAGATGGTTTAGAAGCTGCATGTATAAGATGATGGATAGGGGTAAGCTAATAATGAGCAATTTTTGTGTATTTACCATTTTATTTACATGGTAAAATGCTGCAAACTATATAAATACTAAAAAAAAGTATCTGTTACATGGTTTTTTAGTCTGTCCTACCACAGTATTAGGTTTGGTTTTAGCTCCAGTGCCATTAGATGAATTACCTTCTCCATGGTTAAAGAAGAAACTGAGCATAAGGGATCTAGGTATTATTTTTAGGGGGTAACCTGCTCTTGACAGTATAATAGCCTGGGCTTACTTCTTCCCTGTGCAGCTGACACCTCATTCCTGACAGGACAGAGCTTCAAATGGCTTAGTCAATTCAGGCAATACTTAGTAATCTGGATAGCTGTGCTTAAGTAAGTAATGCATCCCACATGGACTGTCAGCTTAGAAAAGCCTGGCCCCAGTCCTGCAGGGGGGAATTTCTCACTGTACCTTGTTAATATCCACAGGAAGCATTGCCTTTGGCAGGAGAAGATGATGGCAGCATAGCTGATTGGGATGTGAGGTGAGTGAAGGAGAGAGCAGGAGAGATTTGTATTTGCTTTGTGTTTCTCGAGCCAAAATGTGGAGCCAGAAAGTAATAAATAAAGTGAATTGGCTGAAAACAGAAGTTGTTCTCCCATGTTTAGTATGATTCACATGACACTTGAGCCTTAGAGATCCAGACTTCTCCCAAAGGATTAAAGTAAAGTAGTATGTTTTTAACCCTTCAATCCTTGATGCCATAGGGTAGATCCCTCCATTCCCAGTGCTGGTGGGACGAGGCTCACAGCAGTTCCTTTGAATGAGGGTTTCCAGTCAGTTCGTAGAAGATGCCCATGTGGGAAGGCTGCTGAGCCAGGGTCAATGCCAGCCTTGCCTTTTTGGAGGCCACTTTCTTGACAGCAAACATTTAACAGAGTGGATGCGCTGGATGGGCCTAAGAGGTTTTCCTGGCAGGACTGGCAGGGTGTCAGGCTGTGTGCAAAAAGGTGGAAGGCTTGGGTGCTGGTGAGAAAGGTGCTGCAGCCTTCCCAGCCATGGCAGGATCAGCAGCAGTGGTGGTTTCAGCTTTGTGATGCTCTCATTACTGAGGCAGCCAGGTCAAAGACGTGAGATTTACACGCTCTGACAACGTTTTCAGGCTGCCAATTTGTATGCAGTGTGCAGTCCTACCTTCACATGATGAATGACATGCATTTTGGAGCAGAGTATCTTGACTGCACTCAATGTACTGCATACTTGCAGTTCAATTGTCTGTAACTCTTGGTTTATGCTCTATATGCTTAGTTTAACACAGGTAAAACTTGTCAGGGCTGAATTTCTCTGTATAGTTATCTGTCTCAGTACTTACCAGGCACTAATTATGGTTCTGTTTAGGTGCTGAGCACTTTAAGATGAGGAAAAGATTAGTCAGGCCAGATTTTTAAGGGCATGTGTTCTTGCCTTTGGGTTGACGTTAATGAATAGAAGATATACATATGTATCTATATATGTTTATGTGTTGCCTGTATGTTTGTATATAAAATAGGAAATAAATCTGATTGATTGGCCAAATGACATTAGTTTAGGTAGGTGTTGGACTGAGTTCCCTGAGCCACTCAGGAGATGGACAAGTGTGCTGACCTGAAGCAATCCTACTATAGCTTTTCTGGGCCTCCTTTGTGAAGACCCTGCCAAGTGTTCATTCCTCAGGCACATTACAATTTTCTGTATAAAGAATGGATTTAAAAATAACTTTCATGTACCTTTTAGATTTAGATGTTCTTTTTAGCCATGGAACACTCAATGTTGTGATGACATGTATTCCCACTGGGAAACACATTTATTCTCCTCACTTTGCACAATCTGCATGATAATTTGGGAACTACATGGTTTAGGAAATGTCTCAAATATGAAACTGAAAACTTGTCTTGTTCTGGCCTTATTTGTAATAGAGCAAAGTACAGAAGTAGTATGCATGGGAATATCATTCGCACTCCTCCCTCCTTGTATTTTAAACACAACCTGACATCCTTTGCAATTGTTCACTTTCTTTTGGGCTTCTTTTCACTTCTATTTGATAAGCTATTTGATAACACCAGTGAATAGAAAATACACATCTGCTTTTTTCCTTTTTATATATGAATAAGCAAAGCAAAGCCCTCCCTTGCCCAGGCCAATGCCATTCACATTGGTGGATCGGAGCATCTCAGAATGTTGTCCAGGAGAAACATTGTGAAATATCAGTGGAAAATGAATCACACACAAAGCTATTGCCCTAGGCATAGGGTACGTGCATGCTGCTGCTCTTGTGTCTTCTTGCTTCTGTAATTGGAACTCATGGACAATCAGTATTTTTGCAGGCAGGGGTAGGGTCATGCTAATACTCTTCCTGTTCAAATTAAAATGTCCTTAAATAAGATTGATTCTATAAGACATTTAAGTTATGTTTGTATTTAAATGCGAATGTTTTACTTAGGAAGCCACCCCTATCCACTGGCCAGTAAAGGAAATTCTACAGAAGGAAAATGGGGGAAAAAATGCACTTTGTTCCTCATGTCTAACAACCATGACTGGTAAATTCACAGGCACTGTAGAAAGTACAAGACCCATGGTAGTCAGGTGTAGCTGTTATAGACACATACATGCTGCACCTACATATCCAGTAATTAGGGCTAGGAATTCTTCTGCCTTGAGAGAGATGTTGCATCTGCAAAGGTCTACATCTGAATCAGGTGTCCAATGATCCCTTGGTAGCTGATGGGTAGAAATGGGCACTTGTGAGACACAATCTAGCTCATGCAAAAGCAAAAGTCTTCAGTTGCTCAGGTGAACCATAGTACTGAAGCGCATGTTACTCTCTTTCCTGAGGAAGTGTGAGAGCAAATCGATTTACTTACTTTGATGTAGACATTTACAGTTAGATCAGACAAATGACATTATAGATTTGGGGGAGAACATAACATTGGCTAGCCTTTTCCAAGACAAAGCTGGCCTCCAGTCCTTGTGACATTCAAGGACTCATTTTGCTGTGGATTTCAATGGGAGAAGATTGCTATGTCTTGCTGCCTTTATTCAGTGGCCTTTAGGGAAAGAAAGATGTAATTTAAAAGCTCAATAAATCAGCCTTGTCAGAGCATATTTAAAATAAATGAGTTAAATTCATTTTGCAAAGACATCTGTCTAGTGCCAGTTTAGACAGCCTACATGGTCTCTGGTGGCGTCTTTAGAAGGTCACTGTTCTTCCAAATCTCCAGTGTCACTGCTGGCTCTATGCAGGTTCCTCTGAAGGTTCTGGGTGCTATATTTAGTCAATTGAATATCAGCAAATAATTAGAAGAAAAGGTCTGTGAGCAGTGCTAAAGATACAAAATCTTTGTAGAAGCGTCTTAGTTTCCCTGGGGCAATGAATCCGCAGTTGACTGTGCACTGCAGCATCTGTCTCTGAAGGAAGTCAAAATGGCCAAGTGCAGAGAAATGATAACGATAATGAGCTGAGATGCTGTGTTATTTACCGACAGGAGGAGACGATGGTGATTCAGGCAGTTCATCCTCAACTTCTATTGATCAACTCTATCACTTATGAAAGTATTCAGTACTGGTTTTATGCTGCGGTGAGATGTGGAGTGGCTAAAACACATTCTGATGTGCCAGAAACAAATGTTCAAAATGGACCCACCACAGAACTTCCCCCCAAGTCTACACATGGTGAATACATTGCAGAAGAGCCACTTCAGAAATGGTTTGCTGAATGTGGCAAACGCAAGTGCTGTAGATTTTAAATGGGAATGCTCAGTAGCATTTGATGGTGATGGGTTTAGTGAAGTTTGAAGGTGGATAACTGAATATGATACAGTTCAATACAAAGAAGCCAAGAAACATACACTTCTATTCTCCTTCCATCCATCACATAGTTTTTATTAAGCAGAATATTAAATTAAATCTGAACAGCATTTATCTCCTAAAATTCAATTTTTCTGAGCACACGTCAGATAAAGACCATTTTCTGTCTGACTTTAACTGCTTGCTAATGCAGTACCTATGGTGAACTGCATGTGATAGGAAAAAATGACGGGATACTCGTCTGAATTCAGAGTAAGGCATCCAAAATAAATTCAAGGAAAATTACCTTAATTCAGCAAAGTGCTTTAGCTTTAAGCATGCAAATAGCAATGAATCACATGCTTAAAGTAAGACTCATGTGTGTGCTTCTTGCTAAATTAGGCATTCTACATATCAAACGGCAGCAATAGCTCGGTAAAAAGACAAACCCCACAAAGATAACCATGAAAGCTTTGGTTCAGAAGCAACGTTTTCTCAGATGTAATACAGTCCACATAAGGTCTGTTTTTTTTTTACTCAGTCACTTTATTATTTATTGCTCAGTATCAAAAGGAATCAAACTGACATTGATTAAAGGCCATTGTGAGTTGTAGGTAATATTCATATAATTCTTTCAATAGTATGATGCACATTGTAGGGATAAATTGAAATCATAGAAGACTGAAAGAGGAGGGAATCACAGTATGATGCAATCATGTAAACAACAGCACGTATGTAGAGATTGATACAGATTTCCTTTGTCCACATAACAGGCCTGATCAAAAATGACAAATATTTTAATTCTAACAAACCTTGAGTTTTCATTTTGAATGGGTGAATATTACAAAATATATCTGACAAAGCAGAGCAGATTACTACATCTCTACTGCTTTTTCTCTTGATCTTTAAGGCTTTAACAGAATCCTTTGTCCTCGCACTGAGTTTATTGGTTATCTACTGAGGAAAATGAGTGGAGCAAATGTTCATTGTTTGAAATGAAAAAGAAAAGACCCCTAACATTTATGAATTGCTGATATTGCCACAAAAGAGATGAAATCAGATACTTCTGATCAGCCAAGAGGGCATTAATTGGCATAGACCAATTATGATAAGTTATGAGGGACCCCATTTCAGCAGTTGCCACCCCTGCATCTTACTCCTCTGCAATTAAGTGATACAGAAGAGCTGCAGAATGAGTCTCTGAAAGGTTGAAGACTGATCTGTTCTGTGAACTTCTGACCGTGTGTAGAGCTGCATCAGATTTCATAAGGCTTTGTGTAAAATCAGCTATTCCAATAGGGCAACTATTGAGACATGGGCTGTGCACTGCAGATTCAAACTGCCTCAGTACATTGATGCAGGATGGATAGCTTGGTTTTAGAAATAGTGTCATCTTTGCAAAGGGTTACACTCTCCTGGCAGCTTGTGAATTTCTTCTTGTGGTATCAGAAATTAGGACATCATTTTGGGGTTAATCTCAGTAAAGACTCAAATTCAATCTCAATCTGGTCAAATAAGGCATGACTTCAGCAGGGAGCTACAGGATAGGACTTAATCTCCACGTCATAATACATGCTAAGCTGTTTAAGTGTGTTTGGTGCAATTACATCCAATTAGATACTTGGAAATTATGTTCCATGTCTTGAGTTATCATAAGGCCCCTGCTCTACAACAGGATTGGCACTGGCTGACTTGTACAGTTTGGTCAAGATCCACAGGTCCCACAGGCTGCTTCCTGGGTACCAAAATGTTCATATGCCCAAAACAAGTTTGAAGATGGAGGTTCACATGGACAAAACAGAGCTGTCTGCACAGCCTTGCTGAGATGGGAAAGATTTACAGGATGCTCATGGTGGTTTATACCAAGGAGGAATTCATGACAGTGTATTTATTGCTGAATCTACAAAACTTCTGTTCAGCAAATGAGGAGGATGCCTTTGGCGTGCGAACACAATACTCAGACAGTGCCTTTCTATCACAAGTTCTGGATTTCAGCAATCACAGACTTCACTTGCATGTGCAGTCTGCCCTTCCCTAGCATTTTCAGTCTTCCAGGGGTGAGTTAATTGTTTTATTTTTTTTTATAAATAGGTTTTATATATAAAATCTTTTAAGTGCAATAAACACAGAAAAATAGAAAACATTTCAAGCCTGTGGCTCTCTCCCAGCATTTCTGTATCACCAGATCAAGGTGCAGGAAACAGAAAGATGCTTCTGAGCAGGTTTGCACATCGGAGGACCAGCTATTGTTGTGAGCTATGAGAGCAGCCATCACACCCAAACCACACTGGGAGCTTTTGTTTGTATACAGAGAAAACAAAGGACACACAAGTTCGCTACTCTTTCATATGGGAAGATTGCACAGAAAGAGAAAGCTGCCAACTTTCAGGGCACAGTGCATTTCTCAAACTGACATGGTTCACAGGGTGTCTCCAAACCGCTTTGTTATGGGACTAAACACCAGGATTTAAACTGATCGGCTGATAATGGGACAAAACTGTAGAACCACAGCCACACTTCCTACAGGCATTGGACTGTAGAACGAGGACAGTTTGAAAGGCGTTCCCCCCCCCCCCCCAAACACACACTTCAAACAAGAAAGCAGCCCAACAGTTTTCTAAGACACAAGAACAGGACATAAGGTTTAGTCCTTCAGAACAAACTGTCCGTCTCCATCAGGGTGTAGCAGCCATCTTGCACCAGAAATCAGCCCAGACTCTTCTTTTCCTTACCTTATTCTTGTTAATATCCAAGGACCTCTCATTTCCCCGTTGATTTCTGACTGTATTTTCTGTCAATCATTCAACTTTTCTTATTTCTCAGTGCTGCTGTGGCAGTCTAAATGTCTTTTTCTTCTCATAGTTGCAGTTTTCTCACTATTTCCCTGAACATCTGCAAGACAGCCCATCTGGGTTGACACAGTGTGAGATGAGGCAGACAGGCATTGCCAACAAAGGGCTCCTACTGCAGCAAGTAGGTTGTTGAAATCAGATGTTTTCTAAGACGTCTATGGGGACAAAGCCTTTCTTCTTCCCGCTGTATACTTTGATAAAGCCATCGTGTTCCTTTTCAGAAGTCACACAAATCTGAATGCAAAGAGAGTATGGAAATAAACTAATAAACTCTTTGCCATGATCAAAGCAACAAATTATTCCAGGCTATTTATCAGGTGGGTTAGGCTTCCTGCTAGTTATTTCTATAAGTAGAACAATCCCTTTTGGAGTCTCCCTACTTTGATAAGAAACTCAAACTCATATATTCAGAGAGTCCTCCAAGTGCCACATTTGTGTCAGAAACATTAAAATCATTAAGAAATTTGCACTGGATCAAAGATTTTGAAACTTGAATTGTGACTTCAGCCTACTGTAATGATGTGATTTACTTGTTTCTGTACAAGAGGAACGGCTGTTTCAGATCATGAGCTATCTGGCTTCCTCAACAGTTGCTGCTGAAAAGTAATTAGAATGCTGGACTGGTTTGTGTTGGAAGGGACCTTAAAGCTTATCCAGTTCCAACCCCTGCCATGGGCAGGGTCACCTTCCACTCGAGCAGGGTGCTCCAAGCCCCTGTGTCCAACCTGGCCTTGAACACTGCAGGGATGGGGCAGCCAC
>JANRGW010021837.1:0-11875 GCA_024733675.1 Psilopsiagon aymara
TGGAATGGGTTGCCCAGGGAAGGTGTGAATGCTCCATCGCTGGCGGTGTTCAAGGCCAGGTTGGACAGAGCCTTGGGTGATATGGTTTAGTGTGAGGTCCATGTCAGGGGGGTTGGAACTCGATGATCTTAAGATCCTTTCCAACCCTGACTATTCTGTGATTCTACGATTCTATGACTTGCTGCTTGACAGCAACCCTGCAGGACATCAGGCAGAGCCCACATTCATTCTCATCCCCATCCTGCTCTGAGAAGCAACTTTTTCATTCCTCAGTTTCCCCCTCTGTATCTCAAAGGAAGCCCAAGTTGAAAATGTACCTTCCCCTTCCTTATGAAGTTCTTTGATACAGAGATCTAAAATACACATAAGAGCAAACACCGACCTTCACTTTCCTTTATTGTGTCCAGGCCTATTTAATGCCTATTTATGGCAACCTGGTCATTAGCACTACAAGAGCAAATTCAGCACAAAGAAAGCTTTAAACCACTGAAGTGGGGTGCTGGGCTGTCAGGGCAGCTATTGTACAATACTTTCCTCCTTGCCCTATCAAAAGACAAAAGTTGCATTTGATGATTAAAGACACAGAGACCAGAAAAGCAACAGAAAAGGAATTCCTCCTGCAAGAAAGGAATTCCATATTTCCTAAACCCCACATTTCTCCTTTCCTCCATGCTGCTAGGTCCCCTTGGGCCTCACTGCAAGGGCAACAGAGCAGGGCTCTTCCCCCAGCTTCCAGTTCACCTCTTGCAGCCCCTCATGTCAGTCCAGGGACAAGCTATTCCAGTAGTATTAAGAAAGCTTGTGATTTGTGCATTTTTTTGCTGTTCTGTTTTCAGATAAACAACAGAGCAGGCAGCTGACGTGGGATGTGGACAGCCTCTGTGTCAGGCAGGGAGCTGCTGCTACTTGCTGCCATCCTGTCATGTAGAAGTGAAAAGGTTTTTCCCTCTGCATTTCTTCCCATGGAAGGTTTCAAGGATGAAAATGCATTGAAAGGAGGTGATGCACCTCCTGCTGAGCCTGGCGTAATTGTTCATTTATGTTTTCAGGCTCTCCCATAGCTCACATAGCATCCATGGGCCTTACTGTTTCACATTTCCTTTTATTTTCTCTCCATCCGTCTTCCTGGAGCAGGGCTGCTTAGTTCTAGCGCTAGAGCCAGGGGAAGACCAGACACTTTTTCCTCACTGAAACTCAGAGACAATGAGATGATCTGAGTTAACCAGATCTTTCATAACTCTCCCTCTGAACTAAAATCAGGCTGGAATGTGATATTCGTGTTCAGATGTGCATCTGAACAACAGTGAGATTGCTTCAAAGAGAAAAAATACCCTAAGAATCCTACTATGAAAACATAATGTCCTGGTGGGTTTAGTGGTAGCAGTTTGAAAACATCCCTTGAAAACACGTGCACGGGCTCCCACTGTACATACACCATATATTCATTTTGTCACTACATCATTTCTTTCATTCAATTCCATCTCAAAATGTCCATCTGCATACGCTGCCGGCAATAGAGCAAAGCAACTCCAGTCCTGGTCTTAGTCATCAATCCTAGGGATGTACTCACAATTCTGTGTGAACAATGCTGTGGCACACATGCAGTCAGTAGTATTTTCCAGCTTGGATATTATGGAAATGGAAATCCATACCCTCCTCAAAGAGGCACTAGGTTGGGCAAGTGGATGCAGTAAGGAAAATGAAAATGCAAAATAAGACTAGATCTTACAAAAGAAGCACTTTGTGTATCAGGCGCTGCAGATACTTGGAGGGTGCTGTGCTGTCCCAACAGACATCTTATGGCACCCACATTTCCTGGGAGAAGAGGCATAGAGTTGGACTCAATCATCTTAAAGGCCTTTTTCAACCTAAGTGATTCTGTGATTTTATGCTTGGCACAAATAAGCTGTAAGGAGGGGATTCATTCCTTCCAGGAGGAGCACCACAAAATGACAGGGGGACACCTTTCTGCTGAGGAGGTGAAACTATCCTGTGGATCATGCAAGCACAAGGTATATCAGCCCTGAGAAAACTGATTGTTTTCTGGCTGTTGGTTTTGCTAGAGATTAGATAAAGCTAAAATAATGCAGTTCAGTCATACTATCTCGGTTAAATTCTCAACACAAAGATAAAAGTTACAACAGAAAGTTACTCCAGCAGAAGTCAAGGGAAGGGAGAGCATTTTAACCTCTAACTCAAAGGGTCCTTTTTTACAAAACAAACCTGATTTGCAAGTTGACATTTGGTCCATGCTCACAACATCCTTTGCTTGGCAGACCAAGAGTATCACCCTGGGAAAAGCCCCAGAAGCAATTTCTCAAGCATGTCCTTTTATGACTCCAAATATCTATTTTCTATATTCATTTGCAAATATTTTGCAATGTGTTGGGGCTGGCCTTTTATCACTGGGGGAAAATATCAATCCACTTACATATATGTTCACAGATTCACGATGATTTTGCAAATGACTTACCAGAAAACTTCAGGGTCACAGTGACCTATAAAGAGGTATTAATGGTAGCCTCATTCACCAAAATCTTATTGAACCCTGTTTACTTTCCAGGCAGATTCTGAGCAAATAAATTAATGCATCATGAGCACTTTTTGACTTTCACCCAATTCATAAACACAATGCCAACTTTTGTGTCAGAGCAAATAATTCCTGTTTCTATCACACTGATCAACCAATTTCCCAATGAACCCAGAGTCTAATTCTTCCTGAAGCCTTCTTAGAAGTCAAAGTCGGGCCCAGTTATACCACTATAGCTACCCAAAACTTTTGCATAGTCAAGCAGCAGCCAAATGGAAAAGAAATGGACTCAAACTAGGATGGTGATTGAGGGAGAGAATAATACTAAGCAGCAGGGATGACTGCCTCAAGCTCCCCAAAACACCTCTGGAAATAGAATTAAATAATAAAAAAGTACCTTGAAGTTTGAAGCACCTCAAGACTGTGAACCAAAGTGGGCAACATGAGGGAGAGGAAGGGAGCTAGGTGAAGGCAGAAGCGGTTTGTTGAGCCCTTCTCCAGAGAAAACAAAGCCCATAACCCAGGGTTGAGGACAGCAAGGCAAAATGCATCAGAAAGAAGATGAGGAAAAGGAGAGGCTGGGGCCAGCTGATGTCCAGAGCTATGGCCACAGTGTCAGTGGGAGTGAGGCCAAAATGACATTAAATCTGCAGAAGTATTGTCAAAATAGCATTCCCCTGGCTGAAATGCCACGAGTCTGAGGGTCAGCTATAGGCCAGGTACTGCAACCAAGTCAGGCAGCTCCCAGGGACACATGTTCCATGTTCCATCACATCCAACAGATCTAACTTTGGTTACGCCTTCTGTTAGCACACCCAGCACTTTTGTCAACCCACCCGATGGGTCCACAGTGCCTTTCTGAGGGACAACAGTGTCACTGGAAGAGCATGGCTTGTGCAGCACAAGCCAAGGGACATGAGTTAGTATACCTGGCAAACTCCCCCTGCTCTAACTGCTGCATTTGTAGCCAAGAAGCCAAGAAGACCCCTCCCAGCACAGCAAAGACAGGGCTCTCAAGGAAAAGGAGCAGCTGAGAAGATGAAAGCATTCAAAACGACCTGACGAGGCTGTCTGTGCTGCCTGTGGAGTTGGCTAGGAGAGCAGAAAGGGTAAATGGGAAGAAATAATCATCAGTTAAAATATTTGTAATACATGTGGAATGGAACAAAATAGAAAAGGGGACAAATTATAGCATGCTAAGATTGAAAATAGTAATTTCCACTTTCCCTTTATAACATACGCCCTCACACACTCAACTTTCTGCCTGTTTTCCTACAGAGACAAAGCACTCCGATCCCCTTCCCTCCATCTTCAATAACGTTTGAACTTATTGGACAATTTTTATTAAATTTACTGAGAGGCAATGAAATCAAAGATATTTCATTCCCATAAGAGTTCATTCCCAGCCAGAGAAAAGAATTTATCTTATTTGAGAGACCAGTATAAACTCACTGTCTACCAAGCAACACAGAACTCAGGTGTGTACATGCCTCTGCAGGGATGAGGAAAAAAGAGGACGAGAGTGGTGTACAAACACCACTAACAGCTCTGGCCAAGCTCATATGGTCTTAGACATTGAGGCCAGTCAAATACTATACATGCTGTCTTGCTGGTAATGTGTTTGGGAGACATGCTACTTGCAATGGCAAAAGACAAGCTCTCCTTTTGCTTGCATGTGCATCACAGGTTTCAAATATACCCTCAGGTAGGGTCAGTGCTTGTGCTGAGGTTGGGGGAGCACTGCCCTGACCCCTAGCACCCACCCACAGGCACCTGTGTGCCCTTTCTCCCTGGGGGCAGAGCACTTTCCTGCTTCTGAAGCACAAGTCTGCAGCTCCCACCTACAGGCCCTTTGACATGGGTGCTCTCCTGCTTTTTGGCTGTGTATAGGCAATGCTGAAAAACAGCCTGCATAAAGCACCGGAATAGGAACGGAAAGCGTAACTGAATGATCATATGCCTGGTAGGAGGCCAAATGCTGACAGCGAAAAAGGCTATACGGGCTTGTTAACCTACTAAAATATCATAACTCTTTCCCCACCAGCACATTCATACATGACTTCTGCCACAATAGGTCAGCACAGATTTACCAGGTCTGTGGCACAAAGGCTAGGCAATGCTAGTTGGATTCTGCTGGGAGGCTGGAGAAAAACAGTAAACAGCAGCAAACTGCTGCTGTTGGTGAGCATAACTGCTGGTGGTGAGCATAAGTGCTTTTGTACTTCTCCTCTTGCTGATTTATAGCCTCCAATGGTGGCTATAAATCTTTTGCTGCCACTTGCAGTGGGTATCTACTAATTACAGCATCAGCACGTCTTGTACCAGCCTGGGTGTCCTCGGGATAGCCTACCAAAGGAGCAGAAATAGTTTTGCAATGAAGGCAGGTTCAGGGAATGAATGTCTCAGCACTGATCTCCCTACTGCTCTGGCAGAAGGCTTGGAAACTAAGGATCACAATACAGAGAACAAGGATGTTAATTCTGCCTAAATAACAGACTGCGTTTCCTCTACCCGGCTGTTCTGGGGAGCTAATTACACAGATTCCCAAATCAAAGAAATACAAAACAGTCTGCAAACGATTGCAATGTTAATGTGTTGGCAGTCCAAACCATGACATATGGTTCTCCAGTATGCCATCCGAGAGAACAGGCTCACGAGCAACACTCATTACGCAAAATAATGTCGTAAATAACAGAAAGCAGCTGATTTTAGAAATGTACTTGAGGTGTCCTCCCCGCTTAGCCCCACAAGAAGACAGTCAGTGCTTCACAGAGCTGCTGCCGGCCTGGTGATAGGTTCACAAATGTGCCTCCCTTGAGGCGGAAGGAAGGTGAATCATATCCAGGCAGGATCCCCGCTCAGGCAATACCCACACACAAACTTTGTGAAAACAGCACTAAGGCGTTGCAAAGTCATGATTTCGGCACTAGCATTCACTGAGTGCAGTGTGTGTGTGTGTGTGTGTGTCCCCATCAGTCCTGCTTTGGAAGCACTCCACCATGGAGTGCCAGCCTTCATGTCACTCATCAGCAGGATATGAACCTCGAAGTTCACCACCCGGACCCCCGTCATGGACCTCATGGAGTGAGGGATGCCTGCACAGCCTGTCTGTAGGCCAGGATTGGGGAGGCATGAAGACACAAGCGCCCCAAGGACTTTCGCATGCTTTTGCCCACAGCAGCTGCATGGAGGTTCAGTGATCAGCAGTCCCAGCTGAGGTGAGCATCACCCCTGGTGGCACAGGGCTTGGGCCATTCCCCAAAAGTGAGAGCCTGTCTCTCTCCACCTCCTTCACACTGTCCTTGCCCCAGCTGTTCCTCTGCCTCCACCCTGGTAGCACCCCACTTCAGACCTTTGAACCTGACCCACTGCCATCACCCCAGCTCTGGTCAGCTCCCCAGTTCAAGCTCTAACCCCCATGGGCACCTCAGCCCTAGCCCAGCCAGCACACCTAGCCTCGAGGAAAAACCCTGAGGACCACTCCTCCCTGGCAAGCACAGAATTGAATTTACCTGTGCAAAGGTTAAGGCTAGAGATGATTTATTTTCTCCTTACCCTTGGGGCTACAAAGTTCAGCTGCACAGAGCAGCATCCCCGCATTGAGCAGCTCAGGGCACTGAGATTTTGCCCCAGAAGACAAGTAACCCGGGCTCCCCTGCTTGCAATCTCAGACCATCCTTCTCCTGCGCCATCAGGATCACAGTTTATTATTCCAGGAAAGGCTAAAGGGGCACAGTGCCATTGCAGTTGTCTGCCCTGCTGCACACTGAAATCCCCAATTCTAGTGTGCTGATGACATTAGGATGCCTTCCTCTCACTCTGCCTGTGTCTGGCATTCAAAAAGGCAAATAGAACACCAGTATCAGCACAGAGGAAAGCTCAGAGAAGCCACAGAAGCCTTGTGCCTCTTGGGAAGGAGACAGCAGATAAGCAAGATTAGGGAATTTTGCATAGCTTAACCTGCCAATTTCTGTAGAAAGGAAATGTAGGCAGTGACTGCATCCCTAATTCGGAGGAAAAGCCTTTGAAATGCCTGCCAGGCGAAACATGTTAAGATACAGGCTGCTTTTCCTCTGTAAGAGGGTGCAGTGCAGGGAACAGCCCACCTCTGCAGAGCCCACCCTGCGCCAGGCACAGCTTGTGGTGCATAGCTGGACTATGATGAGCCCTGGAGCCAGGTAAAGCAGGCCTGATCCTGCACTACAAGCTCCAGCTACTGGTGGGGTTCAAACAGGGAGATCAGCTGCAAGGTGCTCTGTTAGAGACCAGACCAAAAGATGTCATCAAGAATTGGTGTCCCAGCAAAATCTGAATATTTTCCACCTCTTCTTTTTTTCTTATTTTTTTTTGTTGTTGTTGAAAAGAGCAGACGTAAAAGCTAAAATATTTGAAACAGGGTAGAAAAGGCTTGGATTTGGGATTTTCTCTGGAGAAAGCATTTAGCTTTTTAGAGGAAAATGGTTCATTTTCAGCTTTCCAACAGAAAGGCAGCTATTCCATGGGGAATACCAGCATATACCCGCTCTGACACCTAGTCTCACAGCAGCAGGTATGTTTCGCAGTGGTAATGGCTTTGTCCTGCAGGAACATGATATTAGAGGGGCCACCCAGCATCACACAACTGTGCTCTCAGTAGTCTCACACCCCTAGGAGAAGAAGACATGCCTGTCATTGTCTTCTGCACTGGGACAAGGGGAGATGCCAGCATCTCTCCCCTAAAGCAGAGTCCCCAGCATCCTCTCCCTGCTCCTGGCCATGGCACCAGAGGATGAATGCTGATTTTTGAGTGAGCTCTGTGTGAGCAAGCACACAGTGAAGCTCACGAGGGCTCTGCTCATTAAACCCATGGGAAGCATACTGGGAGAAAGGGCAAAAGCACTGTAATACTAAGTTGCTGATGTGTGATCAGCTCCATGCTGGTCCAGCCCAAGTTGTACCGTGTCACCAGACTGCAGTGTTGGTAAATACTTGGTATTATCACTAACAGCTGTTAGCTAACACTAAGCTCAGATTTGGCTGGGGATGGTGCCTTGAAAGCACAGAGCCAGGTGTAGGCAGTTTAGCGGAGCTGGGGAGAAGCTGTAAGTAAAGAAAATTTGTCAGAGAAAAGTTAAATATCACCTAACCCCCAGCAGTCCGAAGTACTAGATCAGCTGCTATAAAAGGTGAAATTAAACAAGTCAATCTGTAAAGCTGTGCCATTTTATGCCAGATAAAGGAGCTAGCTTCTCATCTGCTGGACTGTTTCATCATTTGCTTTTCCAAGAATCTATCTCTTTGCTAGTAATGATGTCAAATAAATCTTCACTAAAATGTAAAAATGTTTATGATTAAGTATATACTGACCTGCTCCTTTATTAAATGAGGACAATAGGATGATGCCCTGATATTTGCTAATGGGTTACTCCCATCTAACCTTTTCTTGTTCATCCAGATCATCTGTTTTCATTTCATTGTAAAATAGCTGCCAATAAAATTAAGTTAATTAAATTAAAGGTCTATTATGTTCTTCAAAATCAGGCTGAGACCTTTTTTTTTCCCCTCAGTCAATGCAATGAGAAGATTTTTGATAGGGCAGCTGGGAAATCTGGAGCAGATTCTCATCTGCTCTAAATTGGTTTAGCTTTCCAGAAATCAATAGTACCTCATCATGGTACCCCAGCTGTGGGCCTCAACCCTGATGTGTACAAATAAGCTTCAAGCCTGGTTTTGGGCCAAGATTTTGATCTGGAATTACTTCCTCACACCATCTCAAAGACCTTGTCTACTTATCAAAGTGTTGTAGCAGTGACCTATACCATAAGTGGTGTGGTTACACCCTGATCTCTTCCCTACGTAAATACCCCCATTCCAGTATAAATATGACCTTTCAGATTTAACTTTAAATGTGAGCTGTTCCCAAGAGGCATAAGTGAAATCAATAAGAGTCTAATGTCACACAGTAGTGTCTGCATGAAGCTGCCTGCTTTGGTTTTCTGATATAAAACAGCTTTCTGCATTTTTTTTTCCAGTAGAGAAAAGACCTTAATATCTCATTCAGTGATATTTAAATAAAAAAGCAAATAGAGGAGGAATGTTCTACATCTTCACAAAAAATCCTGTGCTCTAGCTTTGAAATGCCATTCAAGTATCCTAAGAACTAGTACTGGATATTACAACTATGAATGGTTTTCATTTGTAGACAACGCTTTCACCTTGCCACATCTTTGAAATTGATTCTCATTTCTGGTCCAGGCTTCCAGTAATGTTTTTCCCAAATCAGCTGCGGCTTAGAAAATGACATTTAGCTATTCCATCCTTAATGAAAAGGCTAAGGCTGATAAGGCAGGGTGCCCATAGCTTATTCCCCTGCCTGACTGTGGGACAAATGCGTTGTAAAGAGCTGAGTGTGCTACCCACACAGTTGAGGGGAGCTCAAATATCCCCAGCATGACTCTTGGCTGGTGTGGTCCCCAGTTCTGTCTCACCACCTCTTCACACGCATTGCTTCTGGCACATCTGATAAAAACACTACGGGGAACAGCCTTTCATGTGGTGGGGCAGGACAGATGCCTCCAGTCAGTGGAAGATGCTAGGTTGCAGCCAGGGACTCCAGCCCACCCAAGAGAGAGCCCTGGGGCAAGACATCTCATAGGAGACATACAAATTCACTTGCACATCCTAAATGGTTGCAACTAGTAGGTAAGCTGCTAGCAGCACTGGGGATATGGCTTGGGAAGGTTTGGGGGCTGCAGTAAGAGGCTGGCCTCTCAACCACCAGGAAACCTTGGACCGCAGCCTTCAGCAGCAGGAAGTGTGCCCTGCCTGGTGGAAACTCTACACTCTGGCAATCACAAAAGGCTGTTGGGACTGGGAAGCGCCTTCTCCAGGCACAGAGGACTGGCAACCGCTTGTGTAAAACACATGCTGCCACATGGTCAGGGATGAAAGGGGCATCTGCCAGAGCAGCTGGGGACTACCTCGGGGAGGCTTTCCAAATGGTATTGGGCTGCAGTCCCATAGATTCCTGGAACTTGCCAAGCATTTTCCTTCAGTCCCGTCTCATAAGGTGGGGATGAGACCTGCCTTTCTACAGCTGAAATGGCAGGCCTTGGGAAGACAAAGAGTATTGTATGTGTCTCAGAGTCACAAGGTATTCTGATAACCCTTTGGATGGCATAAAGAAGTGGGCTTGCTCAGATCATCCCATTTTCCTTTTCGTGTTTTAGTGTCTTCCCCCCAGTAATAAAGACTGCAGGTTTTTCTGTAAAGTTCTTATAGGGCTAGTGAGAATGTCAAGAATAAACTTAACCAAAACACCACAATCTAGCTTGGGTGACAGTGCTGGATGCTTCATTCAACTTGAAACCTCCCTTGGTACTCTTTCTGAGTGTTCTGTCAGAAATCATCTATAAACCCTTAACTCATCATATCAGTACTGTTGTTATATTTGAATCTCCAGCCCTTTGTTAGCAATCATCCTGAAGAGCTGGTGCACGAGTAGAAAGTGTTTTAATTGTCTTCCTGAAGACTTGATGGCAAAGTTAGCACAATCCCCATCAAGCCTAGACAAACTCTGCTATGAAAGGAAGGCAAACAAAGACTGCAAGAGATCCTTCACAGAGACTGAGAGGGCAGAAAATGTTTACCCAAAAACCTTAAGGCAAACTTGGGAATTAACACTGAACAGCTTTGTGTGGATTTCCAAGTGAGAGACTTTGTAAACAAAGCTTTATTTAGCTCTCTGCTGTCACCATTTCTAACAGTGAAACAGCTCCTAACCCTAATTAACTCAAACTGTTTGACATCTTAGAAAAGCTTTCTACCAGCCAAACCTCCAGTGGAGGTCAGAAGTTTCTCTTTTCTTACTTACAAGTTTTTCAGTTACATCAGGCATTGTATGAACTACATGCAACCTCACACAAGATCCAACATGTTATGTTGGATGCAACATGTTTTGTTCTGAGAGTGCATTTTTCTAGGATAAAATCTAGAATAAAATAAAACCCTACAAATTTCTAGCTGTAAGCAGAAAATCCCAACTTCTTTTCACACTCAAAGGATATGAAAATGAATACACAAGGTATGGTTACACCATCAAAAGGCAAGGCAAAATTATCCCTTGCATAGTGTTGCAAGAGTGTGAAGGATGAGAGGTCAGGGTCAGACCTTCCTAAGAGCTGATCTCCTCTCTGCTACTGAGCAAAGATGTAACGGAGAGATCCAGAAGTTTCTTGCCATGGCAGTCCCTACTCAGGCTAGAGACTGCTTAAGGACAGAAAGTTTAACACTCTTTTTCCCCAAAGGATCTTATCATTCATATTTGGGTTTCCAACTCTAAACAGTCTCTGAAACGATGCAAACAGGACTTGGTTGGTTGTTGCCTGTTAATGATTCCAGTGCATGCAGTTTCATCAGCTCTCTGCAGAACTTGGTTTTGCTGATCAATCACGCTAAGCTGGCGGAAAACACACATTATCAATTTCAAGAACCATAAAGGTGAGCTTCTTCCCAGGAAATCCATACCCCTCCTGTAACTGTCAAATTAATGGAGTTACATTAGGGTAGAAGTCACACAAATTAAGAGAACACTTGCAATTTATGTGCTATATCAGGAAAACATTACCACTTGTGACATAGAATAGAATCATAGAATGGTTTGGGTTGGAAAGGATCTTCATCTAGTTCCAACCACCTGCCATAGGCAGGGACACCTTCCACTAGACCAGGCTGCACAAAGCCCCATCCAACCTGACCTTGAACACTGCCAGGGATGGAGAAATCACTTTTGTCAGCCTGTGCTCACTGACACCTTTGTAACTCAGCAGTGTTTTTGATGACATCCTTAGGTAATGACAACATGAGGAGAGTTACACCACTGAAAAAAAAGACATCATTTTCTGTCTGCACTGCACATTAAATATCAGTGGTGATGACTTCCATGGGGTTATCCCTGTGTAGAAGTGAAGCAGAAGAGCTCAGAAGCCTGCATTTTTGTCACGGCAAAGCATAGCTTTACAGTTACTTCCAGTCATTCACACAGAAACAGCATCTTGAGGTGCTTTACTACATTACAGCTTACAAAGCAAATGGTGGAAATCACAGGGTGCCACAGGTAATTACTGCTTCTCATCATGTGAAGCCTCAGAGCCACAGCTAGGAGACTTTGGTGTCAGTGAGAAAGGGAAGGGGATGCTTATACCCATACCTGATGTGCTCACAGAAGGAACAGGGATGAACAACAGACACAGCAGCAGAATGTCTGTTCGGTTGACACACTGGAGTGAAAGAATGCCATCCAGAGGGACCCTGACACACTTGTGAGGTGGGCTGATGCCAACCTGATGAAGTTTAACCATGCCAAGT
>JANRGW010021839.1:0-32011 GCA_024733675.1 Psilopsiagon aymara
CCTTTCCCTTTTTTTTTGTCTTTAGTCTTACTGAATCATGGTCTCTTCTTTTCTTAGGTGAGCACTTCTCTGATAGCAAATGGTGAAGCCGCTCAGCTACAGAGATTGCATGTGTGTGTATATAGCTTTCCTTCTGGGCATTGTTTTCTGAAATCTGTATTAATCCCTGCTTCTAAGGACAGGTACTTTTCCTCATACTCTCTTGAATTGTGGTGTCTAAACATTTCTACCCGTAGGTGGAGAACGATCAAAAAAAAGCAATTTGACCTGATGATAACTCCTCTTCATGAAAATTGACCTTCACAGAGGCTTTCAGAATATCTAACTTCATTTTTCCTGTTCTAAATCTTACTTCAGCATATCCATTAGTTTCTGTTGCCTGGACACCGTATGCAGAAAAGGGCATTTGAAGGGAGGTTTCCTGAGCTGCAGGAACCTTTGAGGAAAAGCTGATGAATGGGCAGGGATGTTACAGCTGCCCAGCAGGACCTCAGTTAACATTTCTGCCCCCAAAGGAGCCTGGCAATTCCCTGCATTTCCGGCTGAGTACTTCCACAGGAATCTTCTCTACAGGGATGAAAAACTTCCAAGATTTCTCCAAGCCCTAAGTGTGATCTGTCCCTTCCGTGTGCATCGAACTGATGATTCCTACTGTCAAGCAAGAGGAAGGGTTTGGGATTAGTGCATTTGCAGTTAAGTTTTAGCCTTTCTGATCTCCAAAACAGGGTTTGCATTTTGGTATTTTATGAATTTTTTTTTGTTTGTTTTCTTTTTTGAAGACTTTACAGGTAACATACCACAGGAGATCTGACAGGTAGGCTCTTATTTAGCCTAAGGTGGTCCGGTCTTAACCACTGGGCATGTAAACTAGAAGTCCATTTTGGGTTTCTTCTTGTGAGACAGCAGCAGCAGAAGCTCAGGGCAGCCCTGAACTGAGTTGGAAGCCATCCTCTTCCACTCCTGTTTCCTTTCCCCTTCTGGTCAACAGAGGCTTGCAGTTCCGCTGACTCTTCTTTCTTCCATGCTTGAAGAAAGCTGCAGCATTCAGGTTTCTCCAAAGTTGTGATGTTGCAGGGCGGCAGATGCTCCCAGCCCAGCTGTGTGAGCACCAGCTGGGTGTGCTGTGCTGGCTGGTTTGACTTCTCCTGGGAAAAGGCAGTGGGCCAGACTCTGCTTGTTAACTTCCAGCTGGATCTTAATAGCTGGTCTGTCCCAGCAGCATGCAGAACTAGCAGCTGACATCTAGGAGGTAAGCATGGAACTGCGAACTGTTAGAGAATATAAGAAATCTGAGTTGTCTCCTAAAGTATTGACTGGACTTTCATAGTATGCAGAATCATCCAATAATCAGTTGTCAGTTTTACAACTGGGATATGTAGGACATGAAATTAAGACAAATTTTTTTGCTAGCTTTACCTTGTGTTTATTTTCCCTTCCTTTTCCCACAAGGGCTTTTGCATCCACTCCTCTGCACACCACCTTCTCCAAGAACCTTTCCTTGAAGCCCAAGGAAGTGGTTTAACATTAGATACAGAGACATGCACACAGTCATACACAAGTGTAACATGCCATTGTTAGAAGAGGAGCGTGACTTCCTGCACACAGCAGGATTGATGGGGGTGGGAATGGCACAGTTGCTAAAACGCAAACAGCGGAAAGACAATCCCCAGAGCATATAAAATTCTACAGTTCAAATGACTGAATCAGCTGAATGATGCTTAAATGTTCCAATGGTTCAGTACAGTCTAAATGTGAAACTTGCAGCCTTTCTGATAACCAAACTTGGACTGTGTAGGCAAGCAAAAAGAACAGAGGGTGGGTGGTAAAGGGAGGTAATAGGAATGTTTTAAGCATCTTGCTACTCAAAGCTAATTATCATTTTGTTGTCAACTAGAAATAAGGATGGGGAATCTAGATGAGCATACAGAATTTCTGTGTTGGAATGTAACCTAGGCTTCCTTGTTGCTGTATCTCTGCTTCTGGTTGTTAATGTGCATCTCAGAAAGTATATACAGTAAAGAACTAAAGTAAAGAGCTGAAGTCAAATGCATCCTGTCCTGGAGCAAGATTTTGTTTGGTACTTTTTCCTCTGATAAGAAGTGGAATAATATGAAGATGCTGTGAACATGATGGACTGATTTTCCTTTTTGAACTTTTTCTCGTCTATTCTTCCCCACATGTGTTCTTCCCCTGTGTTGCACACAAATCTCCTTGAAAACTTGCAGAATTACTTCTGTATGTCCTTAGTGTTCCTACGTGCCCTCAGACCAGCCTAGCTTGTGGCCCTCTGGGATAAAAGTTTGATGTAGTGTGATCTCTCCACTAACAGAGCACATATAATTAGATACTTTGGCATATAAATGTTTGATCATCTGGGCTAGAAACTGAGGTGTTCCTAATTCTCTCTGCACCTAATAAGAGAATCTAAGCCTTTTCATGGGGATCCATGCCCTGCTAGGTGGATGTTCAGGTGCTGCAGGGGGTTCTGGTAGAACAGCATTTTCCTGGAACTTCCCTTTTCTGAGGAAAGGAAAAGCACAAGCTGATGGTGGTACAACAAAGAATTTTCTAATGGACTGGTTGAGCTCCCTAGAGGCCTTCATCCCTGCAGCAAACTCTAGTGATACCCCTGCCATCAGTAGGAACAAAGCTATGAGAAAGACCACATTTGTGTTTAAATAGAGAGAAAAAAGGAGATACCAGCTTGATCATAATCAGCTAGATGAACTCAGACTTCAACTGAGTCATTACCAAGGCACTCCTTTCTTCTTCAGCAGTTATTTATGGGGAAGAAATCCATTCTTGAAAAGATGTAGTATCAAAAGTGCCATCTTTTTACCTGAGATATCTTCTGAGCCTTGTGGTGGTGCAGATTTCTAAGAGCACAACTTGGACTGAAAGAGTTATGACAAGTCTTTTCTCTCCTAATCACCGCATTCTCCAAAAAGACTACCCCAGTGAGCACATATGGTTCTGTGTTCCTTTTCTCTTGTATTTTTGAATATGATAAACTGTTTTACCCTGAGATAACCTTGTGTGCCTACAACATTTTATTTAGATGTCAATTTTTCTAAAAATAATACGTGAATGAAGTGTTCCAAACAGCAAACCGCAGCTTCCTGAGGTAGCAGTGGCTATAGTACAGTTTCTAGTTCAAAGATTTTGTTTTATAAGTGATATAACATTGCAGAGTCTGCGTCCAGTTTTACAGCCTTGCTTTGCTGTGTGCTGTTTGTTCATGTTCCTTTAATGATACTTGGATGCAAAGCATGTGTCATTAGTTGGCTCATATAGCAGAAGATTGCTACAAGCATATGTTTTGCGGTATGTGTGCCCACTCCACTACTTTACAAGGCTGTTCAACCTATGTGTTCTTTTTAGCCTTCAATTATCAAAATATCGATCACACATTTTAGTCATCTGTTTTATCACTTATATTTTGAAAGTGCACTCGTTTCTGCAGAATATATTCAGGACTGAAAGTGTAGGTTAAATACTCTGACTTGGTGCAAATTGTTTTCTAAAGCCTGCTTGCTCAAAAAAACTGTGGTAAAAAGGGATCTGGCTGGGATTTGATTGCCAAATGTGTTTAGAAAAGGCATTGTAAATGATAAATAATGATTTCAAGTTCATTTGTCTGGGACAAATCCAAGCATGATATGTGTTATGTTCCAAAATTAATTCAGCAAAATAGAGTGCTTGGAAGTAGAGGGGGAGAGTGAAATGGTCATTTGGCAATACCAAAGTACTTCATTTTCTTGACAAAGTTCTTAATATTTTAAAACATTTCAATCTTTTGGACAGAAACCATACACTCTCTAATTACTGGCTATAAAACTAAGGATTTAAGAGCTATGAATGTTACAGTTGAAGGAAACTATAATTAAGGCTGGCAAGACTCTGTTTCCTTTAGGAAACAGAGTCCAGGCAGCTCTTAAAAGGAGGTGGTAATTTTTTTTTTCCTATTGAACTTATATGTATTGATAAATGCATATTATCTAGTCTTCAACCAGTAAATTAAGCAGTATGTATCCTAAGTAACTTCTTGTGTTTCCCAGTGTACCAGTTTATCTCTAAAATAATTTATCTAGCAATAATTATGGTTTCTTCAGATTGTAAATCGGGATTATTCAATTATGTCTCTTATATCTTCTGCTGAGAGAGAGAGGTGTAGAACAAAGTAGAATTTACTGGATATAGTTAAAAAGTAAGTTGATTGTTAATTACTGCACCGTGTATGTATTTGCATGCATTCTCTTGTAGCCTGCTGCTTCCAGGGAACCAGGGAGACACTTATTGCAGAATACAATAGCAGGAAGATTGTTAGTTGTAAAATAAATGTGGGCATACATTAGTATTGTCAGTCAGCAGGTCATTATATGCAACTAAGTCCAGACCATTTTGGAATCACTGCAGAAACCACTGGCATATAAATCGCTCTTAGTCTGGTGGGCTTCCCTGGGGCAGTATATTGTAGCCAGGAAAGATGCTGTAGAGGCTGAAGCTGGGAGTGGTGTTTGCTGCAGTTTGAGCTCTGGGGCTCTCACTTTAACATGATGTTCCAGGACTCTGGCTGCCCCAGTAGCTTCCTAGATACTGTGGAGAGAGCAGACAGGCATGTCTCAGTGCTGATCACTGGGAGCTTCCTTTTAGGCTACTAAATCTTAGAACTATAGAATAGTTAGAGCTGGAAAGGACCTTAAGATCACCAAGTTCCACCCCCCTCCTGTGGGCAGGGACACCTCACAATAAACCATGGTCACACAAGACTCTGTGTGACCGCCAGGGATGGAGCATTCATGGATTCCTTCGACAACCCATTCCAGTGCCTCACCATCCTTACACTAAAGAGTTTCTTCCTCATATCCAATCTAAACTTCCCTTGTTTAAATTTGAACCTGTTACTCCTTGTCCTCTCACTACAGAACCTAATAAAGAGTCCCTCCCCAGCATTCTTATAGGCCCCCTTCAGACACTGGAAGGCTGCTATGAGGTCTCCACACAGCCTTCTCTTCTCCAGGCTGAACAGCCCTAACTTCCTCAGCCTTTCTTCATACAGGAGGTGCTCCAGTCCACTGATCATCGTCATGGCCCTCCTCTGGACTTGTTCCAAAAGTTCCATGTCCTTTTTATGTTGAGGACACCAGAACTGCACACAACACTCCAATTGAGGTCTCACGAGAGCAGAGTAGAGGGGCAAGATCACCTCCCTCGACCTGCTGGTCACACTCCTTTTGATGCAGCCCAGGATGTGGTTGGCTTTCTGGGCTGTGAGTGCACACTGCTGCCTCATGTTCATTTTCTCATTGACCAACACCCCCAAGTCCTTCTCTGCAGAGCTGCTCTCAATCTCTTCTCTGCCCAACCTGTACCTGTGCCTGGGATTACTCCCACCCAGATGTAGGACCTTGTACTTGTCATGGTTGAACTTCATGAGGTTGGCATCAGCCCACCTCACAAGCATGTCAAGGTCCCTCTGGATGGCATTCCTTCCCTCCACGTATCGACCGAACCACCCAGCTTGGTGTCATCGGCAAACATGCTGACAGTGCACTCAATCCCACTGTCATATTTACTTATATTGGGGAAGTTATGATTAGTTCTTTAACTAGAGGAACCTGAGTTGAATTGCGAATGTGAAAACTGTTAGATAAAATTTAAATGCTGCCCTTGACTTGTCTGTGCATGCACATGCAAACACCTTTTCACATATAAAGCCAAATACTCCTAAAATACAGAATCTTAAATGGTGTAGATCTTCTCATTCAGTGTTCATAATTCATTCCTTGTAAATCTATATAGATAATTCAAATTCCCTTCAGGATAACCACAGCTTGGTAAGCATTTCCTTGCTACAGCAATGATTTTAGAGCATGTTTACTCAAACGAAAACAGATTGGCATTTTTATTACGAGTGTCATTATAAACTCTTAAGTGAAACCTCTAATCATGCTTATGCTCAGAATCATTGCTAGGTTACTTTTCAGTCATTAAAATAATTTAAGAGGCATTTTTTGGCCTCCATATAAAAATGTTGGAGTATTATATGTGTTTTTTTATGTTTGTACCTCTTGAGTGTTAAGGAATTTTTTCCATCGTGCTTCATTCCTTTGGGGACTTCTTTAAAAATAGAGCAAACAAAAAATCCTGAAACCAAACCAAAAATCAAACCAAGACAAAAATAAAAACTCAACCAAAAGGCTTCCAAATATTTGTATATGTTGTCTTCATTCTGATGTCATCTGTGTATATCCACTAATGTTATTTCTGTGGGTTTAGGCTTATTACTAGCTTGCCTTTTCTGTAGCTCTCCCAGCTTTCTCACTGTCTCGTTCATAATGGTGTTGAGGTATTTGGAGGAAATTGTGGTTAAGAACCATTTTATAGAAAATGCGGCATTTGCTTGTGTTGCCTACATTCAGTGTATGAAATTTCTAATTTTCTCATAGATTTGTGAAGGTGAAGCATGTAGAGTACGTATGCATTTGTGTCCATATTGTTGAGGAAAAATGTGTCAATATATGTTCACTTTGTTGTTCTGTTTCCTGTAGGGAATGTTCCTAAAATGTATGTAATTTTTTATTTTTGAAAGAACAGACATAACAACTGAAATCTTAATAAACAAATCAATAAAGTACTAATGAGTACTTTTCATTTCTGAGGTGCTCTCTATACTGGATGTTACTAGTACTACTCATGCTTCTCTAGTTATTTCATATAACTAGAAGGGAAGCGGAGGGGTGGAGGGAGGGGGGTAGAGGGAATAAATTTTAGTTTAAGTTTATGAGGCAAAATTGTAATTGAAACATATTGGAATCAATACAAACTATGTAAGAAGCCATGAATTGTTTTTCTAGCCTGCCCGGTCCTAATATCTAGGCACTGGTATCTCATGAAATACTACAATATTTTTTTCTTCTGGTGAGTGAGTAAATACTTCAGCATAGAAAAAACCACCACAAACTCTGAAAAAGCAATCAAGAAAGAAACAAGCAAAAAGAAAGAAGAAAAAACAAGTTTCCGTTTTTTCTGTATTTCTATATGAAGACTTTTATTTTGACCCTGTTTTCACTCTTTTTCCTCTCAAACTCATCAGAGTCATGATCTTTTCTATTAGATATGCACAGACTTGTAATGCAACTGTGGTTTTAATATAAAGGAATACATACCTGAAAAAATTCATTTTTAGTTATTTCATCACAAGTCTTTTTCATACTTGAGAAATGAGGGCTAGATTTGTAAAATATTTTCAGTGGGTCACAAGTGTTCTAAAGATGGACTTCTGACACCAGACAAATGTTTAAGACTGTGTTTCAGTTGCTGCAAGGCTTTTCCCTCAGAATAGTTAATTTGTGTTACTTCTATTTTTAAATTAGAAATGCAAAAAATTTGTGGGTCAAATTAATATTTGGTACCCTTTCAAACTGCAAGGTCTGTTTTTATTACTATTCATACAGTATGGGAATAGAAGGAGCAGTTCCACAGAACACTGTTTGCTTTGAAATTTTTTTCCATAGCTTCCCCTCCTGCAGGATGCTGTGATGCATTCTTAGCTGTTGGTTTTTCTCACCTGTGTATGCGAGAAGGTTGAACCACTACAGTTTTCAGCTACTACATTTTTCAGTTCAGTTCTGATTTGCCCAGTACTGGAACCATTTTGGTTTAGGTCAAAAAGGTTTACTATAACCAGGTGGGTTTACATGGGGCAGGGCTTTTGAAGGTGGACATAGTCAGTTGGCAGGGATGTGCACACAGCATGGTGCTCTAGGAAGGTGGACTTCATCTGCATTCTCTTGCTTTTCTCTGTTAACCTTGGCATCAGTAGTGTTTCCAGGTTTTAATCAAATCTTTGGGATCTGTAACTCTGCACTAATGAAAAAGGTATGAAAAACTTCCCCACAAGGGTCAGGAGGGAGGGTGCAGAAGCCCAGCAGGGACCTGAGGGTTTATTGAGAGGCTTGTGCTCACCTGTGGGTAAGCTGTGCAAAGTGACAGAGGAGTGGAAGGGAAGGCTCTGACGTGCTGCTGCTTTGCAGACCTCAGTGAACGCAAATTCTCCTTGTAACCTGCGTGGCTTTACTTTAAACCGTCACGTTTTTGTTGAATCATTTATTCTGAATTGGCAACCGGAAATACTTTTTCTTGGTTCAGTTTCTGTCATAGTTCAAAGTGTATAGCAATCAATATGAATTCTGATTCCATCTGATTTATATCCAAAGACTTGATGAAAGTGCATACAGTTCTGAAAAAGGAAGCAAATGTGTGCATGCTTCCCACTTGTTGTATCATTAATGGGTGCCTGTAGCTCACTTGCTTCACAATACAAAAATATTTGGAAATATACCAGTGTCTTGTAGATCAAAGAAAATAAAAATAATACATTGAGTATTCTGTGACAGGTTATTATCAGGTTAATTTGGGGTTGTTCAGATTAAATAAGAATTGTAGGTTAAATGAGAATTAGAAAGCACTACTTCCGTAGTTAAAATATTCAGAACTTTAAAGAGTCCTGAAGAAGAACTTAGAAAGGATATAATGTCTTTTCATAGAGAAAGTCTGCAGCAAACCCTTATAAAGAATTAAGTCTTTCAAGTAGCAGTATTTTAGTGCAACCACCTTTTAATTTTTTTTTATTCCTTCAGATGATAGCAGATAAGAACAATAACTACTACAGGGACTACTAGATATTAAGAGGAAAAAAATACCACTGAATTGCTGTCATCCAGTAAATATTACTTCTGTAGTTGCAGAAAAATTTTCTTGTGATTATGCACTGTGTTAAGTTAGTACGTACACCACTTCAAATCTGCTGCATAAACCTGGTCTCTATTTTTCTAATCTTTTCCATTTGATGTGTTATTTAGAAATACTTCTTAATGTCAGTGCCTTGCAATCAAGGGCTTATATGTCCTACTTTAATTTTAAGAAAGATTTGAAAAGAGCTTCCATGAGCAAAGTAAGGTCCAGTGTGAAAGCAGCTTTATTTTGTGTTCTTTCAAAAATCAGTATTAGAATAAGAGCCTCAGGGTGCTGAGCACTAGTAGGGGGAAAAAAAACAATTAGTCTTTATTTTTCCTTAATTAGTAGATGAGCTGTTTTGAGAGTTTTGTGCCAGCAATCCTGGGTGCTGAGTGTTTAAAAAAACATGGTAGTTTGTTGGTTTTGTTGGGGGTTTTTTGTGTCTTTTGTTTTGGTATAGTGTACCTGGATCATTTTTTTCTGTTCTATGAAGCATCGTATCAAATATCACATGGTGACAGTGAATTACACAATTCCTAAACAATCTCTGTTTTTATACCGAAAGGATCACTTGAATTTAAAGATATTATCCATTATTTCAAAAAAACAATTTTTTTCTTTTTGTTTGTTTTTCAGCGTCTTGTTGAAGCTGCAGAAGATGCTTACCTGAAACATGAGTTTGATGCTGACTTACAGGTAATTAATATCTTCTCAAATATTTATGGTCAGGTTATACTATAGATTGCTTGAAAAACTGCCGTAGAAAGCCAAGCATGTGAGTAAATAGAAGGATGCTAATTACAGAAAATGGAATTAATGAAGACTGGCTCAGTATTTTGACAGGTTATGTATTTAGTGTTTGTATGTTGGAAGACCAAGCGGGTGGAATTTTAGAGATTTCATTTAAATTCCCTGCATGTCTGCTTAGGTCAAGATTTTTAAACACAGTAATTAGCAGCATGTTTCATCATTGCAGTGTACTGGCAAGGAATTGCTTTAGAGAGTTGAATTTGCAGATGAGGTGGGACCCACAGGGATGGGATTAGTATGACCTTGATTTGTGCAAATGGTATGTATTTGTATCCATGTCTAGAGGAGACACCAGTTTTTCCTTTTACCTAGAAGCCCTCAGAGTCAGACCTTTATTGTCATACAATTAAAAAAAAAATAAATATTAATTTAGAAGCTAAGCAATCTTCACCTAAAATGGAAAATTTAACTAGAAGTGTTACTCATTGCTTAAATGAATAAATACCTCCTTACCTTAATGAATTTATATATCCTTGGTTTCTTGAATGTCATGTTAGGTGAAGTTTTGTTTACTTTGTCTCCATCTAGATTTAATTTTAAAACTTTCTGTGAATAATTGCCCTATGTCTATTTAGATTTTGAGCTTAAGCATTAAGGGAAATAGAGTCATTTTCAGTATACTTTTTCCCATAGATGTATCTAAGAAATACACAGATCTATAAGTTCTATTTTCAGATTTTACCACAATTATTTCCAGTAATCAAAAAGCATTTTCTTTTAATAAAAATATCATACGAATTACTGATTTCTGTGCAGGAAGGAAAATCATAGACTGAACTTTTAAGAGCTAAGGATAAAAAAACCCCAAAAAACAGCAAAACAGTTTTGAAGGCTGCAATACTGAGATCTATCAGCCCATGTTGAAATAAGGACAAAATGATGCACTGAAGGTTTATTCAGATTATTGTTGTATTCAGTGAATTCTGGCTTCTGTATTCAAATGTTTTAGAGTTCTATTACATTTCAACCTTGCAGAGGTGCGCTGCATTTTATGTTTTTGCACTTTAAGCCTTAGAGAAATAGCATCTATTGTCTGAATAAATCAGAAACACACTTTACCAAAGATTTTGTTAGAGGTCTACAGTAAGTGCTTCTTCTCTGCAGGATAATTCTCACTTTGACAAAGTCCTTCATCTGCTGAGGCTTTGAAGATATTAACACTTTCAGGAACCCAGTTAAAAGCCATTTGTGTCAGCAGCATTAACAGGGCAATCAAATCTTTGTGTAGAGCTCTGTTGTTTATTACTGTCATGGTCCATTAAAGCTAATCAATTGTTAATCTTGGTTTCAGGGACCCCTTTGCAACCCTTGCTGGGTGATTGTTGTTCTTTATCAAAAATCTCATAATACCATCTGCTCAATATAAAACAATAGCCATAAAGACTTGATAGTGTACATTCAAATGGAGGGGGACAGAAGGCTTATATAATATACAGTGTATATAATTCTGCTATCAAGGAGGAATTTTTGGCATTTGTACTGCCTTAGCCAATGTGTGGAAGCCAGGATTAAATGCTTTGAATTAGTGGTGTGTGATACTGCATCCGTCTGTGCTCTTTGTGCTCAGATATTCTGGAAACTGAGAAATCACATAAAAAAAAGTGCTTTTGTGATTTTATTGGTTCAACCTCACTTTCTATGTCTTGAGGACAGTATAGGTAATATTGTGTCAGTAGATAAAAATGATATAAAGGAGAAATAAAATGATATTAATATTTTTATTGACTGTGAAAAACACCAGTTTAAAGGAAATAATAACGGGGAAAGTTCATCTTTTCGACTGCTGGTATCCTCTGCAATGCTGAAACTATATTATTTGGTTAGGCTAGATCTGATCCCTTCTGGGCATTTTTCTTAGTAACATTATTCGTTTTGTCCTTAGTTATTCTATGGGCATTCTAATCAATATACTGTAATGCTGAATAATGGTCTAAGCACTCAGCTATCTATCCTTAAACTGAATCTTTTGACACTACCAGCAAACACTTTGTAGTTATAAACATAAGTAGAATTCCTAGTGAATTGAAAGAAATAAATCATAAGGCGGGATATGAGGTTTAACTCATCAGCATTATATATTGTGTATTTGAGTAATAGCTAAACTAAAAATCAGTGAGAGCTGACTTTAAAGATTTGTCATGCAGTATGAAGAATTTGGGTCATTCTTTTCTGTGTTAGGGCTGTAAACCAAGAGCTTCAGTTTTAGCAAGTTATGAGAAAATAGCCTTCTAAATGTTACTTATATTTGAACCTTTAACTCAATCCAGGGTTTTCTCACTCGGTGGGTATGGTTTCAAGTTATTCTGTGTTTTTAAATACTCTTTTCAAGTTGTTGCTAGGTGGATTTTAATCATGCCTTATAGTTTATCGTATATCCCCAATTACCATTTATATTGCTACAGCAAGTTGCCTTGTCACAATATTTCCATGGGCTTCAACAGTCAGTTATCTTGCTTTATAGGGGACATCATGCTTTCCTCTCTTTAAAATCAGCTACTTCCTCCTGTTTCTGTGGCTTTAACATGATGGAAAAAAGTTAATAGAGGAGCCAACTGCCAAGTAAAGACCCAGCAAGAGTATTGGATATTATAGGTTCTGAAGTGATTCTGCAGCCATCTTTTAGTTTTGCGGAGTTAACTGTTTGCCAGAGAAAATTTTGGAAGGAAAATATAAAAAAGAAGGTAACACCTTCTGTTAGGAGACAATCTTTAAAAAAAAAGAAAACCAAACAAAAAAAAAAAAACAAATAATTGATAATTGTTGTAAACTGAAATTTGGCCTCCTGATGGTTTATTTCCTTTGTGCTTGAGTATGTATTTCCTAAGATGTGAACTGCCTTGTTCACAGAGACATTGTGGTGGAGCAAGATCTCTGTCATAGTGTTGTATTATTTCTGATTTTCAGTAATCTCAGGAGGTGGATGCTCAGCAGCAGAACTGATGCTGGAGTGGTCAATGGAGCAGTAAAAGTAACTTTCACTTTGTTTCTTACATAATAAATTTTAGAGTCAATAAAGATCTGTAATACTTTGTTCCTACTCAGTTTTCGTACTTCTAAACCCCAATGAGAGGAAGAATTAATAAAAAATTTCTTCATGAGTACTGGCTCATCTGCTGAATGGTTTCATTATACATACATATTGGCAGAGTAGTTCTTTTATTTTCTGCATGTTAATTATGTTCATTTGCTCACCCGCCTTACATTCCAGCTGAGTTTTCTCTGCGTGTGTGTGATGTGATAATAAAAAAGAAAGGTTATTTGTTTTTAATAGAATCCAAGCTAGCACACAGTTGATGTCACCTGAATTACTAGATGTTTTCTTTTTGGACTGTTGTAGCTTCACTTTCTGTGTAAGATTGGAGAGGTTCAAGTACCAAATCTTACCCATATTTCAGGTTTACGTCAGAAAACTAGGATTAATCAGCAGCTTTTAGGAAAGGATTAGTTTCATTTAAGAATACTTCTAAAGTTAACTTGGTGGAGTAAAAAAATGAATCATGGTATAAGGCTGCTTTTCATTAATAATTTTTTTTGGATCTATATGACTGACTTTCAAAAAAAAAATGCTTTTCAAAACCTATACCAGAGTTAGGTCTGCCAGATTTTGCTAGTGATGAACTCTCTAATTGCATTTCGAATCCTTGAAAAATTTCAGCCTTACCCTTAGAGTGCATATGTTTGGTAGAGAAAAAAAATCTTGTAAAATCAGCAGATGGATGGCTGAAGATTTTTTCTCAGTGGTTTACACAGGTGAACAATATACTTTTATAGATATATTTAATGATTTCTTTAAAGTTTACAAAAGGTGAGACTTCAAAGATTTAGGAAAAAGCATAAAAAGCAAAGCAGACTGGGGAACAGAATTAGTCCAGCTCATAAGCACTACAGTTTCTCAGTCCAATCCTGCAACTGTTAGTATTACTGGATCTCAAGGGATGCTGCCTGACTTCTGGTAGTTTTGAAATTCCACAGTTAGGTACAGAGCTTAAGTATAGACATGAAGGCGTAACTTAAATTGTTTCTACATTTATTTAAAATTCTGATCTAAATGCTTGTTTAATATAATGATACTATGCAAAACTTTATAATGATGGATTATTATGTATTGAATTAAAAATTAATCAAATTATTAATCACATTGATACCAGTTACTGGAAAATACAAGGACAAGTTCTATTGGACTCCAAGCACTCCAAACCAGTGATTGAAATGACTTTTTGAAAAGTACGTTTGAAACAACAGTTGAGCATCTGAAGTTTGATGTACTTCATGGATCATTCATCCAAGCTGCTTATTTTCTATATTTTCTATTTCTATACTTTCTTATTTTAGGATCTGATATTCTAAATTCATTTTTAGACTTTCTTTGAAATATTTTGCAGACCAAAGTGCTCTCAGATATATATTAGGATGGGATGGGGACAGTGTACCTGCAGCTTGTAGTAGGGTAAGAGACAGAGATCACTAACTAGTATCAATCTGAAGTGTTAACCTTTTGTCACCCTGCGTGGCTCTTAGGGAAGATACAAACCCTGGAAACATTATAGCTTATTCAGTTATAAGATCTGCTTCAGAAGCTCTTCCCCAGGGTGCCTCGCAGAGGACCTGCTCTCAAGGCCTTTTTGTGTCTCTCTAACACTTGTGGTACTGCAACAGGTTCTTCTGTATCGGTATGCTCAACCAACTGGAGGCATAATACAGCGATGATCTAGAAATGCTGCCAGGACTTGCAGAGGACTTGTTACTTAGTTTTCTGAATATTTAGAAACAAATCAAATGTAAATTACTAGCACAATTTTATTTTGGTGTGTGTTTGTAACTCCTGAGGACAAGAGCGAGTTTAATAGCTAAGCACAGAAATGCAATTTAACTTGCTGTCTCAGAAGCAGAGATGCAGGACCTGATTTTTCAGCAAACTCATAATTTCTCTGCTATAAATAATTGTCTGCCATTTTGATGCTATTTTATCCTATGCAGAGAGCCATCAAAAATAAATAGTAGTACTTTGCCTGTTTAGTTCGATAGCTGTTCTATCTACTTTGGGATCAACAGCAGGGGAGTTAGGAGCCATGATCTGACTTTGCTATTGCAAATAACATGGTTCACTTCTGAGAGAGTTTAGCCCAGAGTTCTGGAGATTGATTCTTATGACTGCAGTTATAGGTCTCATCCTTTTGGTACCCTTAGCAGGTTAGACTCATTAAACACCTACCAGAAGTAGTTTCTAGGCAGTTCTGGATTTATTGCTGCCTGTCTGTCGTGATAGCAATTGCTATCTGAAGCATGTGAGGAAAATACTGGAGAACACACCATAAATTCAGTTCTACCCATCCAATAGTGCTTTTTGGTGCTATCTGCTGTAGATAATTGCAGGAATCTGAAACCTGAAGTTGTCAAAGAACTGAGTAACTGAGCATGTATATTTTGTCTTCCTGGTATTTTTTCTTTTATATTTTTTGCCCATTTATTATGCTTGCTTGCTACCAAAAATGAGAAGGAAATAGCTTTCTGAACCCATGAGTGTTTTCAGAATTTCATGTTCTCTGATTAAACATTGAGATACCCCAAAGTTTTTTCTGAGCAAAGGAAACCACCACTTCAGAACAACTCAGAATCAGATCAGTGGGGCTCTCAGTTAGGGTAGGAGAAGCCTGCTCAAGTTGCTTCTCCAATGAATATTAAATTATTTGTATGATGTGAAGCAACCACAGCAGAAGGCCCTGTGAGACACTGCTCAGTGGATGAGGCAGTCATTTTGGACCTCAGAAGTCCTGGTCTGAGTTTCTGTTTTACTTGATTCAGAGGATGGGTTTCAACTGCAGTATAGGGCTGTTCCTCTCTGGCACAATTCTGGGGAAAAAAAAAAAAAAAAAAAAAAAAAAAAAGTATTTTCCAAAACTGTGGAGAATCATAGGTCATGTCTAACAACAATAACAAGATGGAACAGAAAGCATTTACATATGTATAACACATCTGTACAGTTTTTTCTTTCCCATGCTCAAACTACTAAGTATTTCCAGGCTGCTTTTTTATGGTCTTCATAAGTATCTCTAAGAACTAGAGACATGTTTAAAAGAAATAAAAACTGAGATTCTTGCATATTCACATAAATTCACAGGATAAGTTTATAATAAAAACAGAAGCTCTCATTAAAATAGTGATTGCAACACCAAATTCTTTTATTGTTTTTGCAAAGCAATTCTTTAACTTACTCCAATAGAATAAGCTAGTATTGTTTAGGTAAGGGGAGAATGATGTACCAAAAGGAGCCAGTCAAATGAAAACAGATATATTAACTTTCATGGGATGGTGGAAGGGAAGAAGAAAAAAAGAGCCATTATAAAATACAATTTTAGCAGAAAATTAATAACAATACTTAATGCTGCAGCCTCAAAATTAGATTGAAATTTCTCATATCAAGCTGAGAATGAATGTAAGCTTGAAAGAACTTCAGGCTTCGAAAAATTTTCTCTTTCTAAATGCCTCGCATTTGTTCCAAAAATGCAAACCAGAATAGCTTCTGCCAATGTGATTGCCTTTCCACACAGTTAAAATAGTATCCAATCCATGCATGCCATAGTTTATAATTGAGAAGTTGGTGCCTGTCCCTGCATTTCAAAGCAGACAGTCTTTCAGGAATATGAGCTCCTCTTGGATGCCAGGTTCACTTGTCTGGGCAGTGATGTAAGAGTAGGCAGGAAGAGTTAAGTGAAGCAAGGAGAAACTGAGGTTTGTGAAAGGACTGTGGAGGATGCAGAAGAAAGCAGAAACAATGAAGTAAAAAGCTAGGTATCATCAGACTGAAGTGCAGGACAGAAGGCTGGAGAAAGAGAAATAATTTATAAAACCAAAGCTGTAAAGTGTTAGTATTTTTTGTGTTTCAATAGCAGTGACAGTAGTTTTTTTGCATGTCTCTCTAAAACCATTACCTTTGCTTATAGTGAGACTAAAAGGGAGAAATCATTTTCAGCTACTGAAATAAAAAGACAAACCCCTCTTTCCTCCATCCTGTTCTGTGTCAGGTTAGGCAATTGTATAAATTGTAAGAAGTTGCCCAATATAACCTTCATTATAAAATGAAAGAAAACTTTAGAGTGAGAATAAGAGCAGGTAACATTCAAATGCCATTTAAAAATGAGTTTCAGAGAAGCTGGGCAAAACAATTATATGCAGGGAGTGAGGGAGGAACACTGCATAGGAGATGAGAAAAAATATCACAATGTGATTGAAAAACATATAATCCCAGAGATTGCCATAAGTCTCAGAGAAACTCATCTCATCATTGTTAGAGCAACCAGAGCTGATATGTCTAAAAACATGTCTGTAGTTCCAGTTCTAACCAAGACAGCAGCTAAAGTGTCAGAGAAAAGGAGAAATTATGAAGCAAGATGAAGTTACAGTTGCTAATGTTTAATGTCTGGCAAATTGGCGATAGCAAACAGGAATTTAGGATTAAAAATCATCTCATAGTGGAGAGTTATTTGACTTGCCTGTTGAGACTTGTGGCAGTGAAATTAGTGATCATTGCTCTCAGGAAGAAGAAAAGTTAGTCACCTTCTGATAATGCTTTATAATTAGTTATTAGCTTTCTGTCTGAGAAAAGGTAGGGTATTCAGCGCCTTGAACTCCAAGCACTGTGCCATTTACCTGGCTAGCAGCAGCCTTATCCTCAGTGCTGAGCAATTTTGCACTGAGAGTCAGATTTACTTGTTGTGCTCCTTTAGTCTTGTCAAGACCTTGGTGAATGTTTTTAACAAAATGACTATCCTTTGTTAAATTGATGCTGAAAGCAAGTGACAGTTCTGAGGATTTTGATCCTATCAAGATGCGTTTTGAAAAATGCTGCTCTGGTTTAGCTTTCCTTTATCTGTGGATGTTCAGTACATATAAGACAGCATAAGGAGGAGGTGGTGTACAGATTGTTATTTTTTGATTTGTTAAGATTAGTACACCAAAGATGCACAGCACAGTCTATCATCAAAGCTGTGTGTTTGAGATGCATGTTTTGCCCAGTGTCGCATGCTTTCTGAACAGTCTGGAAAGCATGTTTTAAAGAATCAATTTGAAACAGCTATTTAATTCTATGTGGACTTATATGCATTTTGTGTCTACGTTTAGTTTCTATTTCTAATATGTTGCAGGGACAAGAGCTAAGGTGCTTAGAGGAGCAAGCAATGCTGGAGTTAATGTTTTTATTTATAAGGCTCATTGGTTAATGGTACTGAGCTCTCCTGCAGGAAAATAAGATCCCTTAATTCACTGTTGCAAAATTCAATGCCCTATTGTTCTCACTTTTCTGAAGTCACTGTATATAACATTGCTCTCCTTTCCCCTCTGAGGAATAATATAATTTATTGGAGCAGTTTATTCAGAGTCTATGTGATATCTATCTTTTGGGACAGAGATACCTTTTGCATGATGCACACACTATTAGCTTCAAACTCTTCCTGTTTGCTTTATGTGAAAGGGTTTGCAATCAGGAATATTTATGCATCCTGGTACCCAGTTGTGCTGTGCTTGCTGTTTTCTGCTCTTCATAGAAAATTAAACTTTTTTTCTTTTTGGCTCACACCTACCTGAGAAGCAAAAGATTTTAGAATATTGCCCTATGGATTTATGATTACTAGGCAGATAGCCAGTAATAAGCAGTGATATCTGATACTACAGCACAGACATTCTCTGCCTTTTTCCACCTTTTTCGTATTATCTTTAGGTTTAATAAACTATAAATGAGAGGAATAAATGTCAGGCCATCTTTTCTCTTTTTGTGCCTTTTTTTTGGGGGGCGTGGGGGGAAGTGCTTGGTGATGAGATTAAGGTCATAGGTTCTTTCAACCTGGTATTTAGGAATAGGCAACTTATTGAAAAGGATGGAAGAAATGTAGCTTTATTCATTTTTTGAGAAAGCAGCATTCCTTCCACACAAAAATAATTATAAATGAAAATTAAAGTATTGTAGCTGCAGATTAAATGAGTATATATGAGAAAGGCAAGGTAGAAGTCACTAAGCAGTTCATAGCTTTAGATGAGATCACATTTCTGACTTGTGTAGCATGAAAGTCAGTAAATCTTAGATGATGATAGTGGAAATATTTCCCAGGTTTTGTATGTACTACTTAGTGTAGGGGAAAAGAAAATCAAGGTACTTTCTTGCCTTTGGCTTCTAAGAATGAAAACCAGCTACACTGGCACCTTAACATTTTTCAATTGCATATATTATTGTTTCTTTGTTTCTGAAACTCACACAATTCCTGACTACAAAATTAAAATACCAAGTTCATTATTTCAACTCAAAATAAAACTTTAGACTTATTCTTTGTCTCTAATTGTAGTGTCTGTGTTTTGAGCTTTATTAACTTGAAACAGAAGGAGCCTGCGCTTTTGTGCTGAAGTTAATTAAAGCTGGTAATGATTATTGTCTGAAAATTCTCCAGATTCAAGTAGGTTATTTTGGTTCTGCTGCTCTTTTCATGCATCATTTCATCAATCATGCGGTTGGTCGATTCATAATATACAGGATTTGTCTGAATTCAGTGAGCTATGGGATTTTTATCATAAAAAGATGCATATTTGTTTAACAGTTAGTTGAAAGTTCCTGCTTGTAAAGTAGCCGCTGCTGACTTTTAAACCCAAGTTTTTTTTAAATGATTTGGAAAAATGAAAGCAACTATTTTTCTGTGAATAATGGGTAATAGCAGAAACCACAGTAGATCCATGGCAAAGGCCAAAGTGATTGGCTTTCAGGTCTTTTTAATTTAAAATCTGAACATTTCAAAACATGACAAATCTGTAATGTGTAAAAAACCTTCAGTCTCAGAAGTACAGTTTTCTGAGCTGTACTTAGCATTCTGGCACAGTTCTGACCATGACTGATGGTATGAAATTATAATTCATATCCATATGCATGTGTAGTGCAGCATTTGTCTTAAAAATTTTGTTTAGAATTCTGCATTTCAACCTTATGTATATATGTATATGTATGTGCACATCTTTGTCACTGGTTCTGTGGGTCATGCTGTGGGGGATGTCCTGCTTAAAAAAACAACAAAGCATAAACAAGAAAACCCCCAACCAATCAAATAAATACCATCCCCCTCCTCCCCCACCCCACCCCTAAACTCCTGATGGAAGACCATAGACCACGTCTAAGATCAGGCCCAGGGGTATCGTAACAACGTGCAATAGATAAATGGATTAAATGAAAAATAGAGGCTGTATTTGCATAGGGGAAAAGCTTGGAAAAATTGGTGGCAGGTTCCCTGAGAACTCAGAGGGCAAAAGTAAATGTTTTGTTTGAATTTCACTTAAAAAAAAAAAAAAAGCAACATTACAATAAAAATAATTTGATTAAATGCTACATTTTTTTTTTTTCATATTTCAGATTTAAACCTTGCTACAGTCTGCATAGTCTTCTCTCCTTTCTGTCACACTTCCCTTCCCACCAGGGTGTCCAGCTTGATTTCCCCTTTCCCAGTTAGAATTCTACCTTCATGGCAGAAGCAGCAGAGGGCTGTGGAGGTGGTTGGGAATCTGCTCTGCGGAAGTGTGGGCTACTCTGACTCATCTTTGCTGTCTTGCCGTTGGGAACATACACAGTCTGCTGCCCTAGACATTTTTGCCTTCGTTTAGCATGGCGTCTGACTGTTGGCTGAGGTCTTTCATAACAAGCTGTGTACTGCTTTTCCTAAGACCATACGCCACTTCAGATCTCTGTAAATCTTTCCCTGACTCAAGTGTCACGTCTTCTAATGCATTGATGTAGTAGCTGGGGATCCAGCTGTTTCTTGCAAGCTCTGTGGAAATTAATAGTCCCATGAAGTATTTCTGTGTTAGTGTCACTTATTAATGAGGGTGATAGAGATTTTCAAAGTTACGTGCACACCCCTCAATGAAGGGGTTAGTCTTATGTTGCCTTTTGAAAATTGTCCCCATTGTTACTGAAATTTCTGTACAGATAAATGGCTATTGGAATAGCTCTCCAGAGGTCAAGTGTTTATTCGTCTCCTTGAAAGACTCAAATTTGCAGGCTTTAACTACCTCTAAAATGTCAATGATATGAAAAGGCATAGTAAGGATGTGAAATATAAGATGGCGATGTTATGAAGAATTACACAATTTCTATAAGTGCTGCACTTCCCTACTGCATTCCATCTCTCAAAATCACAATTTTATGCAGATTTTATGAGATCTATGTTTATTGGGATCTATGACAGGTTATAGAATAGAAGATCTCTTAAAGATTAATTGAAATTCAGAAAATAAGCATGTGTACTATGTACTATAAAAATATTTGAATCCCCAAATATTTGTCAATTTTGGTCCAAGTTCTTCTCTGAACTTCATAAAATAGCAGCTCAGTTATCATACACAGATATCCCCATAGATAGATAAAATGAATTTTTATTTTTTCTTAATTTCTTGTTGTCTCTTGGTAAATATCTTGCTATATGTTTCCTCCAAATAATGTCTCGGTACTTGACCTTTCAACATACTGGCAGCACCAGTATTCTCCTGGGCTTTTGGAGAAGTGGAATGATAGTGAAGGAGGTTCTACTGAAAGAAGGTAGTGGAGGGTACAAAATGGAGACAGAGCAGTTTTAAAGAAGGACCCCTTGCAATCCTGCCAATACAGGTTTCTATAGGTTGCTTGCTTTCCCTTTAATCAAAGGATAATACTTTCCCGTAGCACTTGGGACTGGTTGGAGTGAACACTGTTCAGCCTTGGTAAGTATTTTCCCATTCATTGGTGAGCTTTTTTATTTTCACCCCTAATGTTTCAAGAGGTGTTCCTTCATTTGATCTTATTCCAATACAGGTTTTCACCTCATCTTCCTGTTCTCCCTTTGTGAGTGAGAAGACAAAACTGGGGAGTGGGATTGTTGTCAAGTCCGAAGCGTTTCAGCTAATTCAGTTTTGTTTTGCATGGGTGACACATACCCATGGTACTTGTGTAAACCATGAGTGATCCTGGTGTATCAGGGTAAATCTGGACAGAGACTCAAGGAAAGAATTTATAGGGTGCAAAATGGTTTCACTTGTTGTCTTGCCTTTCTCTTCAGGCTGCAGTTCAGCTCTGCTTTTGACTGTTAATATATTTCTGCAGTGACAAATCCTTTGGTGCACAGCTGAGGATGTCTGATGGTTTCATTAGCTTTTGTCATGGTTGCCTAGCTCTTTGAGTGCTAAGTGTGCTCACTCTGGTGTGCAGACATTTCCATGCTCTTGTTTCAAGTTAAGCCCTGATATTAACTTCTGAATTTGGTGAATGTTGCACCTCAGCCTGTATGCAAGTGAACTCCAGAAAGACAGTATAAAAACTGTGTTTTTTGAATTGGACTTTATGGAGCCATAAAGAGTGACATCATTTTGAATGCACACAAATATATAATGATGAATACAGCAAATGCAATCTTAGATGTTAGCAGGAAAATGCATGCTCCAGGCCTAGATTTAATAGGAACTTTCATATTTCATTCTTGGAATATAAAGCTAACATTTTTGTCTATTTTTATTTTTGCATTAATAAAATGAGGTCAGGAAACCTGCTAAAGTTTATCTTTAAAAATGTTTTCAACCCAATCACCTTATTTTAAAAATCATTTCCTTTAGTTATCTGCACATTTGAGTAGATTGTGTTTCCTCATGATTGATTCTCTGAAGGAAAGCACTAACAGATTCCTGTAATTGATTATACTTTAATGATACATAATGGCAAGTTCTGTTTTCCATTACTGTTACCCTACAAGCAGAACTGTAACTGCTGTGATATCAGAATATATATTGATATACAATTGATTTAGTAACACTTCACTGGTTGAGCCGTCTTGCATTAACTAAAAGCACATCCCCACCTCTTCAACAAAAGCAGTCATTCACACATTCAGGGCAGGTATTGTACATATCTCTTCAGATAGTTCCTTCAGCTTACTGGAGTTGGCAAAGGACAATGCTGCTGGAGATTGTATCCCTGCAATCATTGTTTCTGGGTTTCATGGTTGATTACAGATGGGAGGTGGCTGTTTTTTTATTTCAAATGTTTCACTTTAATTACATTTTTTTCATTCTTTTTGATCTCCCATTTTCAACAAATGATCCTCTACTTCTCCATCTCCAAAATCATTGATGGCAGATAAGGTGGTTGATGATCTGGCAGTCTTGCTTATCTTCATGATCAGTATTACCCAATCTTTTTCTGGTGGCTCCTGCCTATCTGTATAAATCTTTGCTTGTGTTTAGATGAAAAACTCTACAGCAGGGATTACTTTGCATGCATGAATGTATGTGATTGCATGTGCATTTGTAGCAGCAGCTAGTGCATCTGAGTTCAGCTCCATGTCTCAAACTCCTGCTTGTTCTTTACTTACACAAGTAAAATAATGTGATTTAGTTGCCACTTAGTTGTACTACAACTCTTGGACATACAACCTGTCCTAACCAAAAGGTTACAGGGAAGGTCTGATGAGTTATCTATTGTGTATAGGTGGGCTACATGAGGAAAATAAATACCATTTTTAAAAGCTAATTTAGATTTTGAGTTTTGTGGGTGTTTCAAAAAGGGATACAGCTGTTGTCTTCTAAATACTCAAAGGACAGATACAGGAAACTTAATAGCTAGAATGTTATAATAGTATTAAATTAGTGATATGTGTTAGGAATGCTACATAGATGAGCACAGTATATTTGGGTAATGTAATGGCTGACCCTTTGCATTTGCCTTTATTTTAAACTTTCTTTACTGAGAGTGGGATTGTAGTTGAAGCTTATAGTTCTGGCAAGTTGTGCCAATAAATCTCATTTGTTGTATTGTAAGTCAGCTTTCACATTACTAGCCATATTAAGTCACTGTGAGATTTCTTAACCAGAAGTTTAGGGGAAAAAACCAACAAAACCTTCTGTTTGGACTTTGTCATTGTCAATATTTCGCAGAATCAAAGTACTTTCTAAAAATCTGCAATAATTTTGTATTTCAGGTTTGGAACCTGAATTTTTAACTTAGTTTAAATCTTATAAGTGAAAATGAAAAGAATTACTTCTGAAGCATATAGGCAATTTGTTGAGCTGGGTTCCAAAGCGATGAATTGCCACCACGCACAATTTGCATTTTATTCCATGTTACATATATTTTTAAATGTTTTAAATTTGGTCATTGCTTACATCTGTATCAACATTCAACACTTCAATTCTTTTAAATATAGGTTAAATATAAATATTAAGTTAATGGCATTGTGTCTGACTTTGGTTGCAATTCAGATCTTCCTCCCATGCTGTTCTGAACTGCTAATAGCAATAACAGCATTTGTGATATTCACTTTCTTTGCCATCATAGTCATAAAGAGTAATATCAATTAATATATACTTAGGGCTGTATGGTGCAGAGATTATTAGAGAAATTATTTTTACTATCAGAGAACAGTTTCAAAAAGATAAGAACTTCAAACAGTAGTCAGATTAGGTTACTTAAATAGCTTTTTCAGTGGTGATATTTGGTAAGTCACAAATGTCTGTAGCATTTCACATAATTTTGAAATATAATACACAGTTTAATGTTTATTTGCTGTTCTAGAGGAACAACTTTTGAACTGTGAGCTAAAATTTATGCTCTAGTTCTATGTATTTTCAGTTCAACCCCACATTGTAAATGAAACATCTGCAAATTTCTGTAATTTAAAAAACATGTGTTCCCAATTAGTTACACATAGACAATGTTCCATTTTTCCAACTATAAAATGATAATAATACATAATTAAAACGGAACCTGCATCAAGAACTCATCAAGTCTCCCTAATACCATAATACTCTACCCTTTTGCTCTGCAGAAAAACTGTTCTTGCCCAAAGGATCTCCTGCAAATACACTGTCTCCTCTCTCAAGGAATTTCCAAAATTTCCAAACTGGGGAACTTCTTTCCAATATTTTTACAGCAAAAAAATGCAACTCATAAAAAGAGTACTAAGTAAATTCTTGAAAATGTCACCAAATATATATTATGTATGAAAATGCTTTGTTAATATTCTTTGTAGTTGGAAGTCAGTGGTAACCAAACATGTGAACACATAAAGATCAGATCACTATTATTCCTATATATATATTCAATATTTTCTTTAAAACTGTGGTATTTCTTGCCAGATTTAAAACAAAAAAATCCCATCTACTTAATTCTAAGCTAAGAGCTAACAAAGCACATACAAACAGAATGATAATTCTTCACTTATTCCTTTACATGCTAACGTTTCTTCCAGCCCCCCAACTTTTTCTAGCAAGGTATTCACCAGATACTCGATTATAGCCTAGACGATTGTAATGAATACTGTAGAAAAGTTCTGGAACATATCCCAGCTGTTCAATGGGAGTAAGTACCTTAACTGTGCGAGCCACTAGATGCCACTCTTGTCTCGTCCCAGTACAAGTCCAAGAGCATTTATAGTTGTTTAAAAAATCCAACTATGCTCTCCCACCTCTAAAGCCACTTTAAAGATGTTCCTTTGGTATTTCAGCTATTTAGCATTTTTTTAATTAAAGTTACAATATGACCCTATTGTTTATAGTATTCCTTCTCTTCTCAGTAATGTTACACTTGTTTATAAATATTTCAAAGCTATCCCTAGACATTTTTTTTTTATCGTGGGCCTCTTGCATAGCTATGTTATTCTATGTTTCGCTTTTTTCTTTGGGCGTAATTCACAAACTTCTGGCATGTGTATTCATCTGTGTTTCTGATTGAATTCACAGCCACTCACAGTGCAAGAAGCTCTATGTCTGTTTTAAAAAATTCTACAAAAAACTTCACCTTTGCATTTTTTCTATATCAGATATAGTAGGAAGCTCTTGAACTTCTTGTATATTCAGTTTCTACCATTGGCAACCTCTCCACTACATTTGCATGACATTTCCATGCCAGTTACCCATCTATAGATGCCTATCCCCCAGTCTGCCTCTAACAGGACTTTCTTAACCAGATAGTTGCTGAAAAATAAGAGTGAAAATGATCAAGTTATTTGAGACAATGCTGAAAAAGTAAAAAAAAAAAACACAACAAAAAAACCCAAAAAACCCACAGCCAAACAACCCAAATATGATTCTACAGCCTTCAACATAATGATTGTAATGTTTCATCTGTGCAAATGTAATGCAGACCTGGGCCTCAATACAGTACATTTGAATTTCTTTAATCTCATGAAAGGAAGTTTGCACCCCAAATGGACACACGGTTAAAATATTAAGATTTCTGCCAAATTCATCTACATTTTCCAAACGAAATACAGTGGAGTTCCGAATATTTATATGAGAATGACTGCTTTCTGCATCTTCCAACTATGTGGAATATGGTGGCCACTTGTTTCCAGAGAGATGTTTCCATATTCTGTAATTTCTTCTAAAATGATCACACAAAATTTGTAAGGTGTCTCACTAACTTGTCTGTCTCAAAAGAAAAAGAAAACCAAAATAAATATGTTATGGGGTCAGTAACATTGGGCAAATAAACCCTCAGTTGTTGAAAATATGAACAGTAGAGATTAATATGTCTTCTTCTGTTGGTATGACTGAATCTTTTCTGTTTCATTTGTGTGAATTTGATACAGCCTTTTATTAATGTTTTTTAATACTTTTTTCCATATAGGATCAAATATTTTTATCACAGCTTTAAATGTAGATTGGAGAGTGTTTTCACATAGTATAAAGTACTTGTGTGCCAGCCCGAGTCAATGTAAGTCACCATTGCTTGAAAAGTACACAGTATATGCGTATTTTGTAAGTAACTTGCAACAGCCTATGAGTAACAAGACTGAGTAACAATGAAAAACTACAGGCATATAAAGACATCCTGCACATTCTATTAAGTTAGCTTTAGATTTATCTGAGTACTTTGTAGAATGCTGTGAATTGATAGAAAAGCACAGAGGAATACATCCATTGAGAAAGTCTCTTTGTGCCCTGATTAGATTCTGAGGGGCAAGGATTATTGGTGGGGCTCCATGGAGAGAAATAGGATTTTAACTTTGAAATGTATAAATATAGGAAAAAGATCTTTGTGTATAAAAATGTGCCATTAAAGAGGAGACTGGGTTATTTAAATGAAAGTAGAGCTGTCCTTCTAGAGAGCTATAGGCTGTATGCTGATAAAAAGTATTATTCTGTAATTTTTAGGAAAAAAAACCCAAACCTATTAGTGGTTTATGGAATTAACAACCACACTGCATATAGAACAAAGTACAGAACTGAGGATGCATGTGGAACTTTATTACTTCCATATCTTTGAATAATAACTGTGCGACTTGAAAGTTCCCTTTTTGTCATTTGCAATGGAATGATTTAATTTATTTAAGTTTCTGTGATGAACACTTGATGCCTTACACATGTAGGGAATGGTATAGTCAATTGCTCAAGTCTTGTAAGTACTGTCTGTCTGCAATGCTGCAGTGAAGAAGCTTTTTGTGGTCATTAGGAAATGCTGACCCCTCTGTTTGTATACATTGTTTTGACCACGCAGTTGCTGAAGGACAAGTTAAGGGGATGTGGTCAAATTAATCTGCAATTTTATTAACTCACTTGGGACCATAACAGTTATTTATTAAAGGTCACTCTGTAGATCCGTTCTCCCCTTCTATCAGATCTTCTCTTTAAAGTATCTTCCTAATGAGCTCCCTATTACTTTCCTTTTCTATGAATATTGGAGTGTAACTGAAGAAAATAAATCTTTTACAAAGCCATATTGGCTCAAACAAAAGTGAGAAAACATTTAGTTTGCTTCTCCCCAAGGGGCAACGGTTGGCAAGTGTGTCAAAAGAAATTCTGTGCCCTTGGTTGGAGACCTGTATGTCGAGGGTTTGCAGATGCGAGTTTTGCTCAAGAGCCACCATCTGCAGAAGCAGCAGCAGCTCCTGAGCTGCACACACCTGCCCTCTCTTTTCCCATGCCAGGGTCGTCACTCCACACGCATCTCAAACCCATCCAGCTCTAGTGAGGAGCAGCTCAACCCTTGTGCTCCCCAGCTGAGTCCCTGGTCCCTGCTGCGTCTTTCCTCACTTCTCCCATTCACCAGAGCACAGATGCAGCGCATGTCAGTACGGGATGGTGCTGCTCTGCTGAGGAGTAAAGTGGCTCTGGCTGTGCCTGCAGACAGCACAGCAGTGGTGGTTGAATCCTTGGCTCCTTGTTGAGGTAAGATGGGGTGCCACTGCTCTGCTTCCAGGAACTGCTCCAAAACAGTTTTATACTATGGTTTGAAAACCTGTTATGTCTCATGTTGTCAGTAAAAGAAAAAAAGAAATCTGAGTATCCAGTACAGTTTTCCTGTCTGTGGAAAGATGTTTTCTGAGTAATGTCTCCTTACCTCTTGAACCGTAGGCAAGTTGCCCATGTCAGGAAACTTCTTGTCTGGCAATAAACTACACTGCTAATGCCACTTTTGTAACAACCAAAAGGGAGAGGGGACAGAACTTGGTACAGGGTTTCCAATCTCATAGTTGCATTCAAACCTCAGTGTTGCACCTGCGCCTGCAGAGGTGGTGGGACCAGGCCAGCTTGCAGTGTCAGAGCTTGCACAGAGCACTGGGGTGCAGAAAGACTGTTCTGTACAAGGTGTAGACATGTAGGCATGCTCTATAGCATATCTGTTGTCAGATTTGGGGGTGTGCATGTATTTTTTCCCCCTAATTAACTGGGTTTCCCCCCCTCTCAAAATATTAAATCAGAATGTTGTCCTCAGATATAAAAGGGCAGGGATTTTGAAGGAAATTAATTTTAATTTAATAAAGTCTGTTCCAAGACTTAGAATTTTCAGTAAGCATAACCTTTTATAAATCAAGCTGGATACAGTACAATATACTGAATTTAAGAGAAGGGAGATTACATGACCAAATGTTGGTTTTGAGTAAATACTGGGACAAGGATGTTAGTGCAGGTACATAGCTCGGAGGCCAAGGGCTAAAAATACAAAAAAAAAATAGTTGAGTAAGATTTTGTTTTCAGCTTTTGTACACACTTTCATATGTTAAAAGTAGTTATTAAAGAATGAAAGTAATATGAATAATTGATGAACTTATGAATATAATCAATAGATGATATGCTTTTTAGCTGACACAAGCAGTAACATACGTAGTAAAGAATTAAGGATTATTTTATATTAAAATCAATATAATTACATTTATCAGAGCATGAAGTTGTGATTTGAATGAGGAAAGTGTTATAAAATAACTCCTAGTGTTACAATACACCTTTTATTTTTTGGTTCCAATGTACAAAATACTTGCAAAATAGCAATACAACAAGAGACTGCAGAAAATGGCAGCTCAGGACTGTTTAAGGGTAGCCTTATAACTAACTGTTGGGTAAAATGATTAGGAACACCTGAGTCCAGTTTTTCTTTAACATCCTTTGTGCTGCATGAGTGAAGATGCTGGCCTGTCTGCATGGCCAAATGCAGTGCTGTGAGGAGATCACTGCTAGATTAGATTAGATTTTTGCTAAGGTTCAAAGAACTTTTCAAGCAAATTTGAGCCCCATTGCAGTAATCTGAGGACTGGTTCATTGATCTGTATCAACCTCTAAAAATCCTTGGGTTTCATGTTTTCAATGTTACAAGTAAATTTTGAAGATTTTTAGATCTGATCCTGGCACACAGCTCCAAGCAAAATCCAGAGTGAACTGGAGTAGAAATCTAACCTGATTCTTCTCAAACTGTGCAGATGAAACCTGCAGCTTTTTTCCAAGAGCTCTATATTATGTGCCTTTCAAAAGACTGATAATAGTTTGCTCTTCTTTTACAAGTACAGGCAAATAAGACTTGGCAAACAGCCTTGTGGGAAAGAAATGAACAAGAGAATGAAGGAAAATAGGTACAAAGAAGCTGTGAGCCAGCCAGCCCCAGAACCATACTGTGAAATGATATGACTAAAATATGTGCAAGGTAAATAGTGTGACATTGAAAAATGAAACATTCAGTATTACAGCCAAGAAGAAAAATCCAGCTCCCAAAATTGAGTTCTGGCAGTATGTTCAGAGAGTTGAATATGCGTATGCTCAATTGCAGTTGGGGTGAAGAGAAAGGAGATCCATAGAGCTGTATTTCAGTTTTTGTGCATTTTCCCACAGTATGAATTAATCAGTTCTAATACTAATTATATACTTGCAGCATTCTAAATTCCTACATAAACTGTGGAAAAATGCAAAAATGTTTCCAAGCTTTAACAATGAATCCGTATATGTGCTTTTGCAATTGTTTCCTGTGCGTCATATTCAAACCGGTTATGTTCTGCAGATTTACTCTTCTGCACTTTGATGGTGATTTACACTCCTAGAGAAACAGTTTGGTGAAACTATGTCTCAGAAATGTGGAAGCTTAATATAAATAAATTAAACACAGGCACTTGATTTAAGTGAATCACAGTCTTTTGACATTTATAATTTCAGCACATGATTGTCACCAGCTAGTCAACCTCCGTGACTCATGGTGATGTTTAAGCTATTGGCTTGGTAGAAAATATAAAAAGTAAGTTTGGAGTTTTTTTAGCTATTCTAGGATGTATTCTGGCTGTATCCACACAACTGAGACAGATTCATGGATATTGACAACATATTAGTAAGACATCATTGTTACTTATCATTCTGAATTAGTGATGCACTGATTAGTTTGCCTGTAAATATTAGGTCAAATGAAGAGTTCCTTCCAGGCTTTGAGAATACAGATAGGTAATTACTGCTGCTAAAATTAGAACCACTGCCTGACTACAGGGGTGAAATTATTTCAGCAGGTATATCTGAGAAAGAGCTAAATTCTGTTGCTAGTGTTCTCTTGACTGGAAATAGATGGTGTTATGCAAACTGTTGTGTGAAGATGTCATCCAAAGGGAACCTGTTAGGGAGTTGAGTTGATGTGATTATGGGGGGCAGGTGCTGCATTCAGGAATGGCAAGTTTGAGAGGTTTTTTTCAGCATAGTCTGTTACAAGTTCAGGTAGGGAATCTGGCGTACTGCCCTATAGTATCGTAGGTGATTTATATTACAGGATGTGTTGATACAGAAGTGCCAGCAATGCTCTGGAGGGCTGGTAATGCTATGGAGTATTTTTCATCAGCAGTTTCAGTCCTGCAAGAATGACAGATGTGATAATTTCTTTCTTACAGCTGCAAAATTGAGACCAATCTCTTCCCTGAGAGATACAAATGTTGATATTTGTTTGTTTGTTTATTTGTTTTCTCCATTTGTAACAAAGTGGTTAAAGATCAGAATCTATTGAAAATCAAATAAATAATTTTCAGCTAATTTCATGTAGAAATACAAAGATATACTTGGCTTTTCTAATCTGAAGTAAAAGAAATTACAGTTATCTCGAAGCAAGAAGCAAAACTTTGACTTTCAGAAACAACATTTAAAGTTTCACAGTTCTTGCTTAAACTTCATTTATGTACTAATTTGTGGTTAATTGAAGAGCCTAAAATAATAAGACTTTAGTTTCATCTATATTTCATATAAACTAGATTTAGGGAGAAAGAAAAAAGAATGAGTAGAATAAGAGAGAAGAAACACAAGGTGAAGCTCTTCACCTGTTACCATCTGACAAAATTTTAGCAGGTATGTAGGGCAGCAGTATGATGGAATGTACAAATACTGCCACTGAAAATACTTTGATGGTATGAGAGACCAGAGCTAACCAGGAAAACTGCTGGTGAGCTAATCTTGCTGCCTTCTACGGAGAACTGTAGAGGCCTGACTGTATTTTGAGGGCTGCCTTCTCTTTCTGCATTTGTTAATATTTACCTGAAAAAATCCTGGCTTTCAGTAATTACTATGAAGTTCAGCTAGGAGAAAATTCAACTTGAACTTAGTCTGGAAGATACCAGTGTTGTGCATTAATGCATTGAACTGGGAGCACAGGAAAATGTATTGAATGGGTAATCTTGAAGAGTCAACACTGCCGATTTCTATCTAAATGACCCTAGTGAAGATCAGGAATGCAATTTGCTCTTTGGCCACTGCTGACTGTATGAATAATTGGGATCTGTTAAGAGCTACTGCTGCAGTGAATCTTGAAAAGTCAAAATACTTTCACCTTCTCAGGCACTCTCATACTGAGGATTTGGGGAGTGAGCATTAAAATGTGCAGTTGGAAACCCTCTTAATTCTTCTATATACAAGTGTTTTCATATCAGACTAACTCTTTAGTCATGTATACATTTCATAGAATCATAGAATCATGGAATAGTTAGGGTTGGAAAGGACCTTAAGATCATCAGGTTACAACCACCCTGCCATGGGCAGGGACACCGCACACTAAACCATGTGACTCAAGGCTATGTCCAACCTGGCCTTGAACTCCGACAGCAATGGAGCATTCACAACCTCCCTAGGCAACCCATTCCAGTGCCTCACCACCCTTACAGTATAGGATTTCTTTCTCATATCCAATCTAAACTTCCCCTGTTTAAGTTTGAACCCATTACCCCTTGTCCTATCACTGCAGTCC